>JAWPHD010002438.1:0-257321 GCA_037043455.1 Cyrtodaria siliqua | reverse complement strand
TACCGACTGGTTCTTATTTATGCTTAGATCTAACTAGTCCCAGCAGTGTAATATGGGGAACCAATTAATTACATGGGTCCCATCAGATGTGTGAACCCTGCTGAAGTCTACACATGAAATTTGATTATGTTATCATAAATGGTTTTAAAGTTATGAAAAGGAAACCAATTGTTTACAGACAGACTGACGAATGGACGTTACGACCACTATATGCCATCGGGTCTATGAACACCAGGGGCATAAAAAGTAGGGGAGTTGTATCATACTAACTTTGAAAATTGTTCTTCTTTGTTGCAATTAGTAGTCCTTTGTCCATTATCCTCCCCTGCGTCGTGTCCTGGAAAAAGCTGGTATACAAGGTGAGGAGGATTGTTGATTCTGTAACACCAGTAGAAGTTATTTGTCCATTTCTCTCCTCAACCCAATCTGGTGGCTCTGTAAAGGTGTATGAATTCAGTTGTTTTTTTTGTTTTTTTTTAATAAATACATTTATCTACGAACCTGATCTCACTCGCTGTGACAAAATGTTGTTGTATTTTTGTGTTGCTTTTTTCCCAACTTCCTGTCTATAACCTGATCCAGTGCAATAACTTCAAATGTCTATGCCTATAAACCTCAGTTAGGAAAAGTTCAGAGGGTGCATTTCATTAAACTATCCAAGCTTTACATTAGCATTATTCCATTAGGCAAAAAAAAAAATAGGTGTGTTTCCTATTGCATGCTCTAAAAAAAATAGGGTCGGTAGGTAGGCATTTTTTTTTTTTGTTGTTTTTCTTTTCTTTTTTTTAGGAGCAAGATATTGTGAGATTCTACATGTATTTATCTCATAACCCCATACACGTTGATGATACAGCTGAAAGTTTCTCTGTGATGTCAGTTTACCTCGATATATTGTGATAAATCATTCTTCAGTCAGAACAATTTTTTCTTTTTTTTTTTTTTTTTTTACATTTTTTTTAAAAAAATATTTTTCATAAAAAGTTTTAGGGTCGGCCCCTTAAAAATAGGGTCGGTCGGGCCACCGGAAACACAGGTTTTTTTTTTTTGGCCTTAGTATATATACTGGTCAGCAAAAAGTACTGTTTTGTTTTGGGGCACAATGTGCCCTAACATAATTATGCTGATGAGTGAACTATATCAAGTTTTAATACCTGCATGAGAACTTTAACACTATTTTTTTTGAGAAAAGAGCACTTACTACATACACCTGTCTTGAATGAGTATTCTTCTGAATTAAATCCGTTTACATTATGTCTTGACACAGCACGTATCTACAAATAAAATTGTTTACCAAAATCAATGATGAGAACATACATTTTGATGAAAAAGATGCGGGGACAGAGGAAATATGAAGGCGAAAGAACAAGAAGCACCGCTCAACTTTCGATGCCTTCCTTTTTTTGTTGGGAAATTTAAAGTTGAAATGCATAATTCTGCTTAGAACAAGAACTTTCACTGAAGGTGATGAATACCCCCACATAAATTTTAAGTCAAATAAAGGGCCATAATTCTGTAATAAATTATGCAGTCAACAACGGGTGATGTAGCGGGACATACAGTCATCAGTTGTTATGTTTATATGAAGTTTGGGCACAACCCATTCAAAAACGTTTTGAGGAATTTCAAGTAATGCAAATGTGTTATGGGATGCAATGCAACATGACAAGACGTTACTGACAACAGGATTCCTATATCTATAAAGTCCCCACTTCAGACTGTGAAAGGGGAGGTATAATTATGGCACTTGTCTCTGAGTTCTTCATATGAATTTAATGGATGTGTGAGGTGTCACTGAACTCGGAGGTATAATTATTGCACTTGTCTCAGAGTTCTTCATATGAAATAGAATGGATGTGTGAGGTGTCATTGAACTAGGAGGTATAATTATGGCACTTGTCTCTGAGTTCTTCATATAAAATTGAATGGATGTGTAAGGTGTCATTGAACTCGGAGGTATAATTATGGCACTTATATCGGAGTTCTTCTATGAAATTGAATGGATGTGTGAGGTGTCACTGAACTTGGAGGTATAATTATGGCTATTGTCTTGGAGTTCTTCATATGAAATAGAATGGATGCGTGAGGTGTCAATGAAACTCGGAGGTATAATCATGGCACTTGTCTCTGAGTTTTTTATATGAAATTGAATGGATGTGTGAGGTGTCATTGAACTGGGAGGTATAATTATGGCTATTGTCTCTGAGTTCTTCATATGACATTGAATGGATGTGTGAGGTGTCATTGAACTCGGAGGTATAATTATGGCACTTATCTCTGAGTTCTTCATATGAAATTAAATGGATGTGTGAGGTGTCACTGAACTCGGAGGTATACGTATGGCTATTGTCTCTGAGTTCTTCATATAAAATTGAAAGATTGTGTGAGGTGTCATTGAACTCAGAGTTATATTTATGGCACTTGTCTCTGAGTTCTTCATATGAAATTGAATGGATGTGTGAGGTGTCACTGAACTCGGAGGTATAATTATGGCTATTGTCTCCCGAGTTCTTCATATGAAATTGAATGGATTTGTGAGGTGTCATTTAACTCGGAGGCACTTGCCTCTGAGTTCTTCATATGAAATTGAATGGATGTGTGAGTGTCATTGAACTCTGAGTTATATTTGTGGCACTTGTCTCTGAGTACTTCATATGAAATTGAATGGACATGTGAGGTGCCATTGAACTTGGAGGTATAATTATGACACTTGTCTCTGAGTTCTTCATATGAAATTGAATGAATGTGTGAGGTGTCATTGAACTTGGGGATATAATTATGGCACTTGTCTCTGAGTTCTTCATATGAGATTGAATGGATGTGTGAGGTGTCACTGAATTTGGAGGTATAATTATGGCACTTGTCTCTGAGTTCTTCATATGAGATTGAATGGATGTGTGAGGTGTCACTGAACTTGGAGGTATAATTATGGCACTTGTCTCTGAGTTCTTCATATGAAATTGAATGGATGTGTGAGGTGTCACTGAACTCGGAGGTATAATTATGGCACTTGTCTCTGAGTTCTTCATATGAAATTGAATGGAAGTGTGAGGTGTCATTGAACTAGGAGGTATAATTATAGCATTTGTCTCTGAGTTCTTCATATGAGATTGAATGGATGTGTGAGGTGTCACTGAACTTGGAGGTATATTTATGGCACTTGTCTCTGAGTTCTTCATATGAAATTGAATGGATGTGTGAGGTGTCACTGAACTCGGAGGTATAATTATGGCACTTGTCTCTGAGTTCTTCATATGAAATTGAATGGAAGTGTGAGGTGTCATTGAACTAGGAGGTATAATTATAGCATTTGTCTCTGAGTTCTTCATATGAAATTGAATGGATGTGTGAGGTGTCACTGAACTCAGAGGTTAGTTATGGTACTTGTGGTTATAATAGCGTAAATGAGTCTCCATTGCCCTTCCATAGTAAAGTTAGAATGTTGACAACCTGTTAAAAACTCAAACCTCGTTAGAATTCTGGGAAACTTACTTTATCATGCAAATAAACATGTCTGCTACTAAACATCAACAAGGAAATAGGGGGTTTAATACCTTCTAAGAAACATTTCTTCAGTTGTATACTAACACCGGGTCAAAGGTCAACACTATTTTTACCCCTTGCAATTTCATACCCTGTCTACTTTCACTTCTCAAATTTATACCAAAAACTGTCAAAAACATGATGAGCTGCATTTTCAAATATCAACAACATGCCCAGAATACAGTTACAGCCAAAAAATAACAGGAAACTGCACTAAAAAAATGTTTTTAAAGAAAAAAAGATTAGCACTCTTTAATACAGAACTACTTTCGACTGCACCAGGCGAGCACATCCTGTTGATTTAGTGTAATTAGACCTATAAGGGATTATTTTGCGTCATGTTTTGTAATTAAACTGGTCGATTCAACCCAACAACTTAATAAAAGAACATTTTGACTTGTTTCGCAATGCCGAAAGACTTTGTCTTGAAATTATTGCGATTTACCTGCGCTTGACCATGCACTAAATCGAGTCGATTTTGTCGCGAAATTAAGAAATAATAAAAAAAGCAATATCTCAGCAACCGTTCAACATTTTCTCATCAAATCAACTCTGGTGGCTTTGTTTTGCATCCCTGAGTATGTATACCACACATTTTGCCATATATCTTTCACAAAAATTCCAAAAAAAAAAATATTATCACATTTTTAGAGAAAATCAGAAAATTTGAGGAAAAGTTGCCAAAAACACTCTAAAATAGTCTAAAAGTCTGAAAATGATATTTTTTTCTCTGTTTCTGAGTTCAACTCACCTATTCAAACAAAATAAATGCCTAGAAAATCATTTTTTATGCAATTCTGAAAAATACATGATTTCTCCTTATAGGTTATAATAGCGTAAATGAGTCTCCATTGCCCTTCCATAGTAAAGTTAGAATGTTGACAACCTGTTAAAAACTCAAACCTTGTTAGAATTCTGGGAAACTTACTTTATCATGCAAATAAACATGTCTGCTATTAAACATCAACAAGGAAATAGGGGGTTTAATACCTTCTAAGAAACATTTCTTCAGTTGTTTACTAACACCGGGTCAAAGGTCAACACTATTTTTACCCCTTGCAATTTCATACCCTGTCTACTTTCACTTCTCAAATTTATACCAAAAACTGTCAAAAACATGATGAGCTGCATTTTCAAATATCAACAACATGCCCAGAATACAGTTACAGCCAAAAAATAACAGGAAACTGCACTAAAAAAATGTTTTTAAAGAAAAAAAGATTAGCACTCTTTAATACAGAACTACTTTCGACTGCACCAGGCGAGCACATCCTGTTGATTTAGTGTAATTAGACCTTGTCTCTGAGTTCTTCATATGAAATTGAATGGATGTGTGAGGTGTCATTGAACTCGAAGTTATATTTATTGCGCTTGTCTCTGAGTTCTTCGTAAGAAATTGAATGGATGTGTGAGGTGTCATTGAACTTGGAGGTATAATTATGGCACTTGTCTCTTTGAGTTCTTCATATGAAATGGAATGGTTGTGTGAGGTGGCATTGAACTTGGAGGTATAATTATGGCACTTGTCTCTTTGAGTTCTTCATATGAAATTGAATGGATGTGTGAGGTGTCATTGAACTTGGAGGTATAATTATGGCACTTGTCTCTTTGAGTTCTTCATATGAAATTGAATGGATGTGTGAGGTGTCATTGAACTTGGAGGTATAATTATGGCACTTGTCTCTTTGAGTTCTTCATATGAAATTGAATGGTTGTGTGAGGTGTCATTGAACTTGGAGGTATAATTATAGCACTTGTCTCTTTGAGTTCTTCATATGAAATTGAATGGTTGTGTGAGGTGTCATTGAACTCTCTAAGGGAATTCTAAGATATAACGAAAAAAATTAATTTTAAAAAAACTACGTTTCGGAGATACAAGCTTACATCCAAAACTTTAACCGGATGCAGACATAGACAACGCAGACGACAATCAAGTGATGACATTAGCTCATAAGCTAAAAAGGTGCAGTGGTGAGAAAGGGTGTTAGATGTAATAGGGGGAAAGGTACTTCTGGTTCCAGAATTCAGTATAGAACTTTTAAGATTTGTCCCATTATACTAATATGAGCCATGACAAGCAGAAATCGAATGTGGACAAGTTTGATTTGTTTGATCACATGATTAAGGTTAAATGTCTAAAAAATAATTAAGATTGACCAAAACCGCTGCAACGTCATGCATACTTTATTACCTAACCTGCATTTGACATCATGAAATCGTGTCATTTAGCATCAAAATACCATGTGCGATATCATAATGTCATGATGTGTCATGATGTGATATCACAACATAATGTCAGAAACAGGGTTGAATATCGTGTCAGTGTTTATGTCTTTAAACAAGAGGTCAATGACCTTGAAGCTCTACTGATAGATGTTGATAGCTAGGTCAGCATTCCCAGTGAAGTTTCATAAAATCTGTCAAGTAGTTTCAGAGGAGTAGTCGCTACAAGTTGAAGTTTTTATTATATAACTCTAGCTAAACAGAGATGGCCACTGGCAGCCATGTTTAATGTCGAATCAAAATGATTTTCGACAAGGATCAACAGCTTGTCATGCTGATCATTTCAGAAAAAGTCCCATCATATCAATATCACTAACAGTTTTCAAGAAGTAGTCGCTACAAACTTGTTTTAAAAATCTATGTTTAGCCAAGGTGGCCATCTTGAAATTCCGGCCAACCTGAAATTGTGCTAGGATCAACAAGACATCAAGAGCAACATTCCTGTGAAGTTTCATGAAAATCCGTCAAGCAGTTTCAGAGGAGTAGTCACTACACATTTTTACTATACAAACTCTATGTAAACAAAGATGGCCACTGGTGCCCAGGTTTAATTTTGATTCAAAATAATTTTCGACAAGGATCAACATCATGTCATAATGATCATTTTAGAAAAAGTCCCATATCAATATCACTTACAGTTTTCAAGAAGTAGTCGCTACAAACTTTTTTTTAAAAATCTCTTTTTAGCCATTGCGACCATCTTGAATTTCCGGTAGACCTAAAAAAGTTCTGGGATCAATTAGACATCAAGAGCAACATTCCTGTAAAGTTTCATAAAAATGTGTCAAGTAGTTTCAGAGGAGTAGTCGCTACAAGTTTTTACTATATAAATCTATGTAAACAAAGATGGCCGCTGGCAGCCATGTTTAACGTCGAATCAAAACCATTTTCGACAAGGACCAACATCATGTCATGCTGATCATTTTAGAAAAAGTCCTTGAAGCTCTACTGATTGATTTTGATTTCAGGAAGTAGTCATTACAAACTTGTTTTTTGAAAATTTATTTTTAGCCGTGGCAGCCATGTTTAACGTCGAATCAAAATAATGTTCGACTCAGATAACCATCATGTCATGCTAATCATTTTAGAAAAAGTCCCATATCAATATCACTTATAGTTTTCAAGAAGTAGTCGCTACAAACTTATTGTTCAAAAATCTATTTTTAGCTGTGGCGGCCATCTTGAATTTCTGGCCGATCTAAAATTTTGCTAGGATCAATTAGACATTAAGAGCAACACTCCTGTAAAGTTTCATGAAAATCCACCAAGTAGTTTCAGAGGAGTAGTCGCTACAAGTTTTTACTATATAACTCTATGTAAACAAAGATGGCCGCTGGCAGCCATGTTTAACGTCGAATCAATACGATTTTTGACAAGGACCAACATCATGTCATGTTGATCATTTTAGAAAAAGTCCCATATCAATTTCACTTATAGTTTTCAAGATGTAGTCGCTACAAACTTGTATTTTGAAAATTTATTTTTATCTGTGGTGGCCATCTTGAATTTCCGGCCAGACCAACATTCCTGTGAAGTTTCATGAAAATCCGTCAAGTAGTTTCAGAGGAGTAGTCGCTACAAGTTTTCATTATATAACTCTATGTAAACAAAGATGGCCGCTGGCAGCCATGTTAAACGTCGAATCAAAACCATTTTCGACAAGGACCAACATCATGTCATGCTGATCATTTTAGAAAAAGTCTCATATCAATATCACTTAAGAGTTTTCAAGAAGTAGTCGCTACAAACTTGTTTTTTAAAAACCTATTTTTAGATTTGGCTGCCATCTTGGATTTCACATCAACATGAATTTTTGCTAGGATCAACTAGACTTCATGGGCAACATTTCTGTAAAGTTTCATGAAAATCCATTCAGTAGTTTCAGAGGAGTAGTCCCTACAAAACAAAGTTTACGGACAGACGGACAGACAGACGGACACCGCACCACAGCATAAGCTCTGCTGATCTCTGATCAGTCGAGCTAAAAATCTAAATAAATGAAAAAAATTGAAACAATTAAAAAAACAAAAAAAAATTATAAAATAAAACTGATATTGGAAAAAAAATTAAACAAGAGGCCAAAGAGGGCCTGTGGATGCTCTACTGGCTAATATGACTCATAACAACAATGAAGCAAGTGACTATCATCTTAAACTGGCAAAACATAGCATTTTTAACTAAATCAAGAGCCATAACTCCACCATTACTGGTCCGATCTGGCTGGTTTTCCAAGTTGGCCAGTAGAGATAATAAAAATCAGAAGAGAAAAAAAAGAAAAGAAAAAAAAAGAAAAATAATCAAAAAAAAAAAAAAAAAAAATTAAAAAAAAAAAAAAAAAAAGAAATATAAAAATAATAGAAAAACAAAAGAGTCAAAAAATGTGGTAAAGTTTGGTAAAGATCAGACAAAAAATGAAGGCCCTATTGCCTTAACAAAGCAAAATATAGAATTTTTAACTAAATCAAGGACCATAACTGCGCTGTTACTGGTCCGATCTGGCTGGTTTTCAAACTTGTCCGAGGTTTTATTGACATTAACAATCTATTAAAGTTTGGCAAAGATAAAATGAACAAGAGATCAATGACCTTGAAGCTCTACTGATAGATTTTGATAGCTAGATCAGCATTCCTGTGAAGTTTCATAAAAATATGTCAAAGTATTTTCAGAGGTGTAGTCGCAACAAGTTGAAGTTTTGACGATATAACTCTATGTAAACAAAGATGGCCACTGGCAGCCATGTTTAATGTTGAATCAAAATAATTTTCGACAAGGATCTAAATCATGTCATGTTGATCATTTCAGAAAAAGTCCCATATCAATATCACTTAGTTTTCAAGAAGTAGTCGCTACAATCTTGTTTTTAAAAATTTATGTTTAGCCGTGGTGGCCATCTTGAATTTCCGGGGGACCTGAAATTGTGCTAGGACCAACTAGACATCAAGAGCAACATTCCTGTGAAGTTTCATGAAAATCCGTCAAGTAGTTTCAGAGGAGTAGTCGCTACAAAATTTTTACTATGCAAACTCTATGTAAACAAAGATGGGCCACTGGCACCCCATGTTTAATGTCGAATCAAAACAATTTTCTCGACAAGGATCAACATCATGTCATGCTGATCATTTTTAGAAAAAGTCCCATATCAATATCACTTACAGTTTTATAGAAGTAGTCGCTACAATTGAACTTTTTTTTAAAATCTGTTTTTTAGCCATGGTGTGCCATCTTGAATTTCCGGGATGACCTAAAAAAAATCTTTGGATCAATTAGACATCAAGAGAAAACATTCCTGTGAAGTTTCAAAAAAATTCGTCAAGTAGTTTCAGAGAAGTAGTCGCTACAAGTTTTTTACTATATAAAATCTATGTAAACAAAGATGGCCGCTAGTGGCCATGTTTAAAAGTCGCATTTTAAATAAATTTTGACAAGGGATCAACATCATGTCATGCTGATCATTTTAGAAAACGTCCCATATCAATATCACTTAACAGTTTTCAAGAAGTAGTCGCTACCCAATTTATTTATTTTTAAATCTATTTTTAGCCTTGGCGGCCATCTTAAATTTCTGGCCCCAGCCTTGAAATTTTGCTAGGATCAACTAGACATCAAGTGCAACATTCCTGTGAAGTTTCATTGAACATCCGTCAAGTAGTTTCAGCGGAGTAGTCGCTACAAGTTTTTACTATATAACTCTATGTAAACAAAGATGGCCACTGGCAGCCATGTTTAACGTTGAATCATAATAATGTTCGACTAGGATCAACATCATGTCAGTCTGATCATTTTAGAAAAAGATCCCATATCAATATCACTTATAGTTTTCAAGAAGTATGCCCCTACAAACTTATTTTTTAAAAATCTATTTTTAGCTGTGGCGGCCATCTTGAATTTCTGGCCCGACCTGAAATTTTGCTAGGATCAATTAGACATCAAGAGCAACATTCCAGTAAAGTTTCATGAAAATCCGCCAAGTAGTTTTCAGAGGAGTAGTCGCTACAAGTTTTTTACTATATAACTCTATGTAAACGAAGATGGCCACTGTGCAGCCATGTTTAACTTCGAATCGAAACGATTTTTGACAAGGACCAACATCTTGTCATGCTAATCATTTTAGAAAAAAGTCCCATATCAATATCACTTATAGTTTTCAAGAAGTAGTCGCTACAAACTTGTATTTTTAAAAATCTATTTTTAGCTTTGGTGGCCATCTTGGATTTTACATCAACATGAATTTTTGCTAGGATCAACTAGACTTCATGGGCAACATTTCTGTAAAGTTTCATGAATATCCATCCAGTAGTTTTCAGAGGAGTAGTCGCTACAAATAGAAGTTTACGGACAGACAGACAGACGGACGGACAGACGACGGACTGCCGCACCAAGGCATAAGCTCCGCTGATCTCTGATCAGTTGAGCTAAAAATGAAGACCCTATTCAAGGGCCGTAACTCCGCTGTTACTGGTCCGATCTGGTTGGTTTTCAAACTTGTCTGAGGTTTTATTGACATTAACAATCTGTTAAAGTTTGGCAAAGATCAGATGAAAAATGAAGCCCCTATCGCCTTAACGAGGCAAAATATAGCATTTTTAACTAAATCAAGGGCTACAACTCCGCTGTTACTAGTCCAATTTGGCTGGTTTTCGAAATTGTCTGAGCTTTCATTGACATTAACAATCTGGTAAAGTTTGGTAGAGATCAGATGAAAAATGAAGGCCCTATCTTCTAACCGAGGCAAAATATAGCATTTTTAACTAAATCAAGGGCCACAACTCCGCGGTTACTGGTCCGATTTCGCTGGTTTTCGAACTTGTCCGAGCTTTCATTGACATTACCAATTTGGTAAAGCTTGGCAAAGATCAGATGAAAAATAAAGGCCCTATCGTTGTAACGAGTCAAAATATAGCATTTTTAACTAAATCAAGGGCCATAACTCCGCTTTTACTGGTTTCGATGTGGCTGGTTTTCGAACTTGTATGAGGTTTCATTGACATTAACAATCTGGTAAAGTTTGGTAAAGATCAGATGAAAAATGAAGTCCCTATCGTCTTAACGAGGCAAAATTTAGCGTTTTTAACTAATCAAGGGCCATAACTCCGCCAATACTGGTCCGATCTGGCTGGTTTTCGAACTTGTCCGAGCTTTTATTGATATTAACAACCTGTTAAAGTTTGGTAAAGATTGGATGAAGGCCCTATCGTCTTAACAAGAAAAAGTTAACGGACGACTCAAATTAAAAAAAAAAAATAATAATAATTAAAAAACTGTTACCCCCGGGGCGCGTCCAAATTTGACACTAGGGTCACCATTTGAACAAAGTAGAGGACCATAAGCTGATGCTACATGTAATACATGAGAGCTCTGTGTCATGTAGTTCCAGAGAAGAAGATTTTTTTCAGTTTTTGCCTATACAAGCCTAAGTAAAACTGTGACCCCCAGGGTGGGGCCAAATGTGACCCATGGGTCACCATTTGAACAAACATGGTAGAAGACCTTAAGCTTATAGCAAATGCAAAATATTAAACCTCTGGCTCTTGCAGTTTCAGAGAAGAAGATTTTTTAAGTTTTTCCCTTTACATGACTATGTAAAACATGTGACCCTTAAACCGCTGGCTCTTGCAGTTCCAGAAGATTTTTTTCAGTTTTTCCCTATACAAGCATTTATGTAAAACTGTGACCCCCGGGGCGGGGCCAGATATGACCCCAGGGTCACCATTTGAACAAAATTGGTAAAGGACCATAAGCTTATAGCAACAGCAAAATATTAAACCTCTGGCTCTTGCAGTTTCAGAGAAGAAGATTTTTTAAGTTTTTCCCTATACATGTCTATGTAAAACATGTGACCCTTGGGGCGGGGCCAAATGTGACCCCAGGGTCACCATTTGAACAAACTTGGTAAAGGACCATAAGCTTATAATAAATGTAAAATATCAAACCTCTGGCTCTTGTAGTTTCCGAGAAGAAGATTTAAAAAAAAAAAATCCTATATGTCTATGTAAAACTGTGACCCTCGGGGCGTGGACAAATTTGACACCAGGGTCACCATTTGAACAAACTTAGTAGAGGCCCTTAAGCTGATGCTACATGTAATACATGAGAGCTCTGTCCCATGTGGTTCCAGAGAAGATTTTTTTCAGTTTTTCCCTATACAAGCCTATGTAAAACTGTGACCCCCGGGGTGGGGCCAAATGTGACCCCTGGGTCACCATTTGAACAAACTTGGTAGAGGACCACAAGCTTATAGCAAATGCAAAATATTAAACCTCTGGCTCTTGCAGTTTCAGAGAAGAAGATTTTTAAAGTGTTTCCCTATACATGTCTATGTACAACATGTGACCCTTGGGGCGTTGCCAAATGTGACCCGAGGGTCACCATTTAAACAAACTTGGTAAATGACCATAAGCTTATAGTAAATGCAAAATATCAAACCTCTGGCTCTTGTAGTTTCCGAGAAGAAGATTTTTTAAAAAAAAATCCTATATAAGTCTATGTAAAACTGTGACCCCCGGGGCGGGAACAAATTTGACCCCAGGGTCGCCATTTGAACAAACTTAGTAGAGGACCATAAGCTGATGCTACATGTAATACATGAGAGCTCTGTGCCTTGTGGTTTCAAAGAAGAAGATTTTTTAAAGTTTTTTCCTATATGTCTATATGAAAAACATGCAAAACCTCAATATACAAACTTTGGACCCCCGGGGCACGGCCATTTTTTATCCCGGGGACTTTATTTAAACAAACTTGATAGTCTAGGCGTCGGCGATCATTTTAAAAGAAAAACTGTTAAAATCTGTCCAGCGGTTCTGGAGAAGATTTTTTAAGGTTTCGACCATATATGGTAATGGCAGCCATCTTGGATGTAGCGCTGACCTAATTTTAACTAATCTAAAAAGCATTAATCTAAGGATCATCTATGTGAAATTTGGTCAAAATTAGCCAAGCGGTTTCTGAGGAGAAGTCGTTTGAAGAAAAGTTAACGGACGGACGACAGACGACGGACGTCGGACGACGGAAGACGGACAACACACCATCCCATAAGCTCTGCTGGCTCTTGGGAGTATATGGATGGATATGAATCATGCAACTTGTTTAAGCTTTTATTGATTTTAACATTCTAAACAAATGTGGTAAAGATGAGATAAAAAATGAAGTCAACAAGATCTAGCTGGTTTTTTAACTTGTCCAAGATTTCATTGATATACAGCGATTTGCACAACTAGACATCATACTGACACTTCCTGCCAAATTTTGTAGAAATCCAACAAGCCGTTTAGGAGGAGTAGCGCCGACAAGAAATTTAAAGTAAAAATGTCAAAGGGCCATAACTCTTGTCAAAAATTAGGGAACTTGAACAAAAGCATAATATAAGCACAACTAGACGCTACCTGCCAAGTTTCGTCGAAACCCAACAAGGCGTTTAGAAGGAGTAGGAGTTTTAGGAGAAAAGAACGCAATATGCACAACCAGACATCATACCAATGCTTCCTGCTAAGTTTCGGCATTTTCAGCATTTATGTTACTGGTCCGATCTTGCCCCTTATCTTGCCCCTTATCAAACTCGTCCGAGATCTTATGGTCATATACAATCTGTGCAAGTTTGGTTAAGATTACTCAAGAAATGTTGCCTCCATCGTGTAAACAAGACGACTAGACGGGTGTGTCACCTGTCAGTGCTTTGTCAGTATAACAAGGTTTTTTAGACCCTGATAAATGACCTTGACAAACTAGCCTGACTAAGTTTTCGTGACCTTCAGTGTGACCTTGACCTAAATAAATTTGGAATGGTCATGTCAATGTTGTCATGATGAGTATATATTGAAAGTTTGATGAAGAAATGAGAAAGTTTTAGCCAACGTTAAGTTTTCATGAAGAAAAAAATGAATATTTAACCCATATAATGACCTTCAGTGTGACCTTGACCTTCACATTTTAGTATGGTCATGTCGATGTTGTCATGATGAGTATATACTGAAAGTTTGATGAAGAAATATCAAGAAATTAGAAAGTTATAGCCAACTTTAAGTTTTCGTGAAGAAAAAAAATGAGTATTTAACCCATATAATGACCTTCAGTGTGACCTTGACCTCTATATTTTAGTATGGTCATGTCGATGTTGTCATGATGAGCATATATTGAAAGTCTGATGAAGAAATATCAAGAAATGAGAAAGTTATAGCCGTTAAGTTTTCGTGAAGATTTTATTTTAGTCTTTAACCCATATGATAACTTTCAGAGTGACCCTGACCTTTATATTTTAGTATGGTCATGTGGATCTTGTCATGATGAGTATATATTGAATGTTTGATGAAGACATATCAAGAAATGAGAAAGTTATAGCCAAACAATGTTAAGTTTTCGTGAAGAAGAAAAAATAGTATTTAACCCATGTAATGACCTTTCGTGTGACCTTGACCTTTATATTTTAGTATGGTCATGTCGACGTTGTCATGATAAGTATATATTGAAAATTTGATGAAGAAATATCAAGAAATGAGAAAGTTACAGCCAACATTAAAGGGAATGTAGCGCCACAGCCAAACCATCTTTATTATTGAGAGTTCTGCAATACTGGAATAAGGGTGAAAGAATTATCAAAATCGGATGATAAACAAAGAAGATATGATCATTTGAAGTTTCTGTTAAAACGGATATAGAAGCGGCCATTTTGAGAGCTATGACATCACGGTTCTAAATGACCATATATGGAATATTTATAAATATGAATATTTACTGATTTATAGGGAAAAAATGACAGCAACTGTATGAAAAATATGTAATACTTAATGGCAATAATGATTTATATCACCAGTTAAAAAAAAATCATTCATTTGCAGTGATTTTCTTCGTTTTAAATGATATTTATCAATATTCCATATATGGTAATATGGAACTATGACGTCATAGTTCTAACAAGAGGCCCAAGAGGGCCTGTGGACGCTCTACTGGCTAACACTTCTCTTATAACATCAATGAAGCGATTGACTGCCATTTACGTTTTTTTTGAAAGTTTCGGGCAAATAACAGCTTTTTAACTAAATCAAGGGCCATAACTAAAGAATCTGGTAAAGTTTGGTAAAGATCAGATGAAAATGAAGGCCCCACTGTATTAACGAGGCAAAATATAGCATTTTTAACTAAATCAAGAGCCGTAACTCCTCTGTTACTGGTCCGAATGGTCCAACATAGAGCTAAAAAAAAAAAAAAAAAAAAATAAAATAAAAAAAAAAAAATAAAAATAAAAATAAAAATAAAAAAAAAATATATATATATATATATAAAAAAAAATATGAAAAAAAATAACAAAATTAAATAAATAAAAAAATAAATAAAAATAATAATAATATAAAAAAAGAAAGTCATAAAATCTGCTAAAGTTTGGCAAAGATCGGATGGAAAAAGAAGGCCCTATCGTCTTAACGAGGCAAAATATAGCATTTTGAACTAAATCAAGGGCCATAACTCCGCTGTTACTAGTCCGATATAATTGGTTTTCGAACTTGTCCAAGCTTTCATTGATATTAACAACTTGATAAAGTTTGGTAAAGATCGGATGAACAATGAAGACCCTATTGTCTTAACGAGGGAAAATATATTTTAACTAAATCAAGGGCCATAACTCCGCTGTTACTGGTCCGATATGGCTGGTTTTCGAACTTATTCGAGCTTTCCACGACATTAACAATCTGATAAAATTTGGTAAAGATCGGATGAACAATGAAGCCCCTATCGTCTTAACGCGGCAAAATATAGCATTTTTAACTAAATCAAGGGCCATAACTCCGCTGTTACTGGTCCGATATAGCTGTTTTTCAAAACTGTTCGAGCTTTCAACAACATTAACAATCTGATAAAGATTGGTAAAGATAGGATGAAAAACGAAGGCCCTATCGTCTTAACGAGGCAAAATATAACAATATAGCATTTTTAACTAAATCAAGGACCATAACTCTGCTGTTACTGGTCCGATATGGCTGGTTTTCGAACTTGTCCGAGATTTTATTGATATTAACAATGTGGTAAAGTTTGGTAAAGATAGGATGAAAAATAAAGGCCCTATCGTCTTAACGAGGCAAAATATAGCAATATAGCATTTTTATCTAAATCAAGGGCCATAACTCCGCTGTTACTTGTCCGATCTGGCTTGTTTTCGAACTCGTCCGAGCTTTCATTGATATTAACAACCTATTAAAGTTTGGTAAAGATCGGATTAAAAATGAAGGCCCTATCGTCTTAACGAGCCAAAAGTTAACGCCGACGACGGACGAAGGACGGACGACGGACAACTCGGCATCCCATAAGCTCTACTGGCCGAAAATGGCAGCTCCCATATTTATTTTAGAACAACCTTTAAATGGTCATATCTTTTTTGTTTATCATCCGATTTTGATAATTCTTTCACCTTTTTCCAAGTGTTTCAGAACTCTCAGTAATAGAGTTTGTTTGGCTGTGGCGCGACATTCCCTTTAAGTTTTTGTGATGGACGGACAGACGACAAAGTGATCCCTATGTATCGCATTTTTCTTCGAAAAGGCAACACACAAAAAACAGCATTTTTTGCTAATTCAGATGCAATAACTCTGGTGTTACTGGTCCGATCTGGCCCATTATCAAATTTGTCCGAGATCTTATGGTCATATACAATCTGTGCAAGTTTGGTTAAGATTGCTCAAGTAATGTGGCCTCTATCGTGTAAACAAGTTAATGTTGACGACAGACAATAACAATAGGCTTTAATATCAAATACTACAATTCTACAATTCTACAACGATTCAGTGGTTAGCCCTAAGATGTGGCTTAATGTAAATAATATTGCTTCTTAATTTTGATCTTTCTCCATTTAGTATGAATTTCGGATTTCGTAAAAACAATGTATCAGTCCATTAGAATTTAGTTACTTTTACTTTTCAACTTTTCAGTCAAAATAACAGTCAAACGAATGACATGTACAGGGTTTTCTTGTATTCATTGATACATATTACATGGTTTTAAATGTATAAACCAAAATTTACAAACCCTCCATTTAAATGGGATTTCAGCTGGATGAACCTGAACATCTGAAGCGAAATTCCTTGCATCTGGATTGTAAGGTTTTACTTCATCTACACTGTATGACTTGATCGTTGTATTTGAATCATCAAAGATAATGTATTTGTTGATGTAAGCATTTCTAGACCGCAGTTCTGGCTCTGTCCATTTAAGTTTAACCTTGCTGGCATCGCAGTTGTGTTCATCAGTGTATGTTGTCACACTCGTGATGTTAGGTTGACCAGGAGCTGCAATGAATTTTTTTTTATCAAATTTGAAATTTTGTCTACATGTACTGACATTAACCCGGTCTCACAAAACATCAATGATTTCTACATATAATTTAAGAGTGTTATTCCAACATGAGAAGCAGCGAGGAGTGATAACAAATGCTACAGTGATGTTCCCGACTTGTTCCGCTGTCCTGAGTGTAGGAATAACCCTTAACACCACACAAGGTTACAGTAGGTATGATTATTTTTCCTGCCTACCTCTCTCTGCTGCCATGCTTAAAACAGGAAATTCCATGAAGGAAAAAAAAGATTTTCAAAAAAATGTCATATTAAGTGTGACCTTGAACTGAAGGTCTATTGTTTGGGGCGCTTGTTTCAGCCAAAGGTTTTTCTGAAGTAACTTGAGCAATTTAAATAATACGTACATCAGTTATATATCATTAGAACTGGCATTTTTAGTGGTAAATAAAACTACTTTATTTTTGAAAATTGGTTGAGAAATAAATATTTTACAGCCAAAATGATTTCCATCAATTTAAAACCTTTCTTGGATAAAATTTCTAAAAAATATATTTTTCAAATTTTTCATGCAGCAGAATTTTGCATTGAAAATGACCCATCAAAAACAGCTTTCGCCCATGATTTTTTTATTTCTAAACCGATTTTGAAAAATAAGGTATTTTTATTTACCACTAAAAATGTCTGTTTCACTGATATACAACTTATTTAGGTTGTAGATTAATTTTATCTTAAAAGTCCAAAAAACCTTTGGCTGAAACAACCGCCCCAAACAATAGGTCATGGAAATGTATTATTAGATAGCTAATGATATCTAACAACATTTAAAATAAATCTGCATCAATGTATTCAAGTTATTATGTGTTGGAGAAACTCTTGACAAACTTCTTAACCAAAAGTTGACCTTTTCAATCAAGTGTGACCTTGAACTGAATACCGCACTGAACCCTGTGACCGCACATCCGACAGCACAGGGTAATCTGATAACCAGATTTTTTCCAGTTAAAGATAAACATTTTAATTGAAATTCATACTTTTATCACAACTGTGTTTTTTCATCATTCCCCTATCTGTGCCTGATGATCTGTGAGCAAGAATAATCTTATGGTGCATTATTAACCAACAACAAAATAAATTTTAATTTGTATTCTTTATGAATACATTTCTTCTCATGTTTATAACTGAACATCATTTTTTGTTAATTTGTTATGCTTTTAAAACATTCAACATAGTTTTATCATTCCATAAGCAGATCACAACATAAGGTCTCACACCTCTATTATCTCCCCTGAAAGCTCACGGACCTAGACACAAAAGGAAAACAGAAAATAATTCTAATTTTTTCTCAATTTTAGGCAATTTTTAATTTGAAAAATAGGTTTCTCTTTGCTTTAGCATACATCGATCTGCAGTGTAAAAGACAGACGATGCAAAAAATCCCATGGTGATATGAGGTTTCATTCAGATTTCAGAAGTGTTTGACCTTAAAGCACCACATATTCAGCTAGACAGTGTATGACTTTTGTATTTTCCATAGCTGTCACATAAACCTGTGCGAGAAAAAACCCCAACCTGGCTAACTTATGTATTTTATTGTTTTAAATTACTGGTCTTGGCTATATTGTAGATATTAAACCCACACAATGTCTGCTGCCCAGCTTTGAAGCTCAGATGTTGGAAAAGGCTGTACAGTAATTCTATGGGAAAATTAATTGAGGTGCGAGACATTGGAATTGTTCCAAGATTATGCCAATGATTACACCACAGTTTGTGTGACTTAGAGAAAAACAAATAAATCTATATCAAGAATAACTCAGCATGTTGTCCCTTGGTAGGCAAGAATTAAACCGTTTGGTGTTTAACATCATTTTTCAGCACATTTTTTTCAGGCTATGTACCGGTATGACATTTGATTTTTAGTGGTGGAGGCAGCCAAGCCACTTATTCATGGGTAGAACTAATACTGTACACCTCTCGTCATCCGTAAATAAAAATCAACACTTTCTCACTTACAAATTGAGCTCCCAATGGGACTGAACCTGCATTGGTGAGAGGCGCGAAGGTTTCAACATTGATGAAAGGCGCGAAGGTTTCTTCATTGGTGAGAGGCACGAAGGTTTCAACATTGGTGAGAGGCGCAAAGGTTTCTACATTGGTGAGAGGCGCGAAGGTTTCAACATTGGTGAGAGACGCGAAGGTTTCAACATTGGTGAGAGGCGTGAAGGTTTCAACATTGGTGAGAGACGCGAAGGTTTCAACATTGGCGAGAGGCGCGAAGGTTTCAACATTGGTGAGAGGTGCGGTTTCAACATTGGTGAGAGGCACGAAGGTTTCAACATTGGTGAGAGACGCGAAGGTTTCAACATTGGTGAGAGGCGCAAGTTTCAAACTCAACGTCTTTACCCTCTCGACCATGGAGGCGCAGAATTAAACTGAAACTAAGCAAAATACACAACACCAAAAACTAGTAGGAGTATTGCTATGCTTAAAAAATATATCAACCAACGAACAAATCATCATCACACTTACTACCCTCCTCTGTCGTAATTCCTGCAGATACATTTACTGCTGCACTACATCCAGCCCCGCTGCAGGCCGTAACAGAGAACATGTACTCCCAGTATTCTTCAAGGCCAACCACCAAGCAACTAGATGAATTAAAACCTGAAGAAAAAACAACAGTTTTTGTTTTAGATCAATATGTATGAATATAAGCTGTAAAGTTGTTATGTGCATGAAAATGTTCAGACATAGATAGAACTCCCTATTTTTTTTAAATACCTTTATGCATTGTTGTCCAATCACAGTACTCCATAGTCTTTTGTTTTCACCACACATTTTCAGTCAATCAATTAACTCCAAACCTATGCATATCCTGGCTTGGTTAAAACTTTCCTTTTGAGATCTCATTATGGGGAGACATTACTGGGTTGACTAATATCTGACTTTGGATTTACAACAGATTATAAACCATTACTTTAATGGTTGCAAATGTTGTTTAATGAATCCTCAATAGCAGAGCCGTTAAACAACATTTAAGACCTTAAACAATCGATATTTCTTCTATAAATCCAAAATCCAAACAATTTAACCCTATTTTAATGCACTTTACTCAGGGAACGCATCTAAAGCTGTTAAAAAGGTCCATATCGACAGCCAACATCATTCCATGCCAGCTGCCATCTTATGATGTCGTCTGATTAGATAATATATTATATATCTGTTATCCAATCAGAAAGAGTGCTAAAATTATCCGAATCTTGTTAAATTTGTGACAGTATCTACTGGTACATTATTTGTTTGCCACAAACTTTGTTAGTGCATTAAAATATATTACAAGTAGTCAGTAATGCAGCTGTTTAGGGCTATTCCATTTAAATGTTTCAATATACCTGGGAAGGTTGAGGACACCATTTTTTTACCAATAATAATGCAGGAAATTCCATATATGCATTAAAATTTATTCAAGTATTCAGTAATACAGCTGTTTCGGGCTATTCCATTGAAATGTTTCAATATACCTGGGTAGGTTGGGGACACCACTTTTTTAATTTTGTTCAATTCTTACCAACATATTTTATTTTTCAAATACATCCCCCGATATGCTTTACTCCTAATCCACACGTATACACCCCGAGGTTTATTTAATGGAATAGCCCTTATATTCTCACGATAAATAGAGGATCTTACATGAGTGCTCATTCATTAATGAATTTATTAAACGAGTTGGCAAAATGATATAATGCGAGGCTCTTGCCGAGCATTATATCATTTCTGCTAAAGAGTTTAATAAATTCAATAATGAATGAGAACGAATGTTAGATTCTTATAATTTATCACATAACTCACATATCGACTTTTATTGCATTTGCCTGTCACTTTAACAAGCGAAACCGTCATAAACCGTGGGAATTGGATTATATAGTTATTATCGTTTTTTTTTGACAGAGCGTACTAGGCTCATTTACATACTTATATAACTAGTGGTATATCAAAAATATAGAATGGTGTTATTCCACTCCCACACCGTAAGTTATGTGATAATAACTAATACTTCCAACAGTTCCGAAGTTTTAAGGTTGCTTTTTATATTCAGCTAAACCATTTTCCATTGCTGACGAACATGTGTAGTTATACTGCAGAGAACAAAACATAAATCAGTTATTTGATTAGTTTTTTATTTAATCTTTTGTTGTTATTTTAAATTATGTTGAAAACATTATCAGATCAAAGATCAAAGGATTGAAATAAAGCCTTATTTGTTCTATTGTTTTAGTCAAAGGTTTTTTGGACTTTTTAGACAAAATTCATCTAGACTAGTACCTAAATAAGTTGTATATCAGTGAAAGAGACATTTTTAGTGACAGTTTTAGTAGTAAATAAAAATACCTTACTTTTAAAAATTGGTTGAGAAATAAAAAATTCATGTGTGGAAGTTGTTTTTGATGGGGCATTTTCAACGCAAAATTCTGCTGCATGAAAAATTTGAAAATTATTATTTTGAGAATTTTTTATCTAAAAATGGTTTTAAAGTGTTGGATATCCGTAAATTAAGACACCCTGAAAGTGTTATAGCAAAATATGAAGGCTAACTGAAGTTATTTGAAATTCCTTAATTTTCTGCTGTCTCACAAACAAGGAATTTACATGGGACTTAAAACCCCATCAAAAAATCAATTGATCTGTAAAATATTTTTTTCTCAACCGATTTTCAAAACTAAGATATTTTTATTTACCACTAAAAATACCAGTTATAATGATATATAATTAATGTATATATTATTTAAATTTCTCAAGCTACCACAGAAAAACCTTTGGCTGAAACAAGCGCCCCAAACAAAAATGTGATGTCTCAGTTGAACATGTGATGTACCAGATTAAACCCATTTTTATAAAATGGCTTAAATATACTAACCATACAGAAGATGAAATACTTATATTTGGGAAATAAACATGTTCCAAAATATGCATGCATGACATATACATGTTAATGCACTTTTGCAGTAGCAGATATTTTGAATTGCAAGCACATACTATATGAGGCAGTGAAGAAAGAATCCAACTGCAAACACATACTACATGTATATGAGGCTGTGAATAATGAAACCAACTACAAAAACATACTACATGTGTATGAGGCAGTGAATAATGAAACCAACTACAGACACATACTGCATGTGTATGAGGCAGTGAATAATGAAACCAACTACAAACACATATTACATGTGTATGAAGCAGTGAATAATGAAACCAACTACAGACACATACTACATGTGTATGAGGCAGTGAATAATGAAACCAACTACAAACACATACTACATGTGTATGAAGCAGTGAATAATGAAACCAACTACAGACACATACTACATGTGTATGAGGCAGTGAATAATGAAACCAACTGAAAAAACATACATGTGTATGAGGCAGTGAATAATGAACCCAATTGCAAACACATTATGCTTAATGTATATGAGGCAGTGAAGAATGAAACCAACTGCAAACAGATACTACATGTATATGAGGCAGTGAAGAATGAAACCAACTGCACACGCATACTACATGTATATATTAGGCAGTGTAGAATGAAACCAACTGCAAACACGTACTATATGAGGCTGTGAAGAATGAAACCAACTGCAAACACATACCATGAGGCTGTGAAGAATGAAACCAACTGCAAACACATACTACATGATGCAGTGAAAAATGAAATAACTGCAAACATGTACTTAATGAGGCTGTGAAGAATGCAACCAACTGCAAACATGTACTTTATAGGGCTGTGAAGCATGAAACCAACTGCAATCATGTATTCTATGGGGCTGTGAAGAATGAAACCAACAGCAAACATGTATGAGGCTGAGAAGAATGAAACAAGTGAGAGAAGCTCGAACACACTGATGCAATGAATCAAATGCACCTTAAACAATATAGTTGCACGACAATATTGTTTAATTGACAAAGAATGATATATCGTTTAAAGAATCCAGTTCCTGTACACTTTAAATCTTTTTCGATGCAATTTCCTAAATTTTTGATTTAATAAGTTAACATTCCATAATGAGTCAGATTAATTAAATGCAACTCGACATGACATGCAAGAGTTGATTTCACACTGGCATTAATTATTACACCAGATGATAATTTTTACACCTGGCATTAATTATAACACCAGGTATTATATAAATATCACATTCATGAGAGGGTGATAGTAAGAATGTTCACCCTCAGGATATCAATATCGGAAGGGTGAACATTCTTACTATCACCCTCTCATTAATGTGATATTTATTTTATTATACTGAAATCCCCTCGGGCAAAAACAAGATTCATTTTCAGTACCGATTTCACTTTGCCGGATTCCTTTTTTGAAAGAAACTTTTTTTTCTAAAAGTTGCTATGAATGTTATATCTTTGAATCGGAAATAATGTAACTAAGAAAATGAGTGGTAGTTTATTGAAATCGGTCAAGTGCTTTTGAAGTTATGATAGTTAAAAATAGCAATTTCACCATACTGAGCCAATGATGTCACCGAGACAGCACGCATCTAAGCTGCGCATGTGATACATTTTTTACTATCACCCTGCGATTTACTATCACCCTGTACTATCACCCTCGCGTGAGATAGTAAGAAACTACACATTGTTGTCTATGGGGATTTAGCATGGCCGTCTTATGTGAGGTATAATAATAAGTATTACACCAGGCATTAATTATTACACCTGGCATTTACGGTGTAAGATCAAATGATTTAAATGAGATGAAGTGAGATAGAACAAATGTTGCAAGGTTTATCTATAACTGAGCTACTGGTTCTCATTATTCAATCAGCAAAGTACACAACACTGGGTACAATGCACAATTTTTATCACATGGCATGTGCAAAATTACATAAATATAGATGAGTGATTATTTTAACTATGAAAATATACGTTTTTGTTATCATCTGACATATACTATACAGTAAAAATACATAAAGTCAATGATTTAAAAGCCAATAATATATCAGTTATACAAGCAGCAGTTTTCAATTCAAATATATTTAGATCCATAAGGAAACCATGTGATGTTCCTCCTCTTGTAAATAAGATTAAGTTAAATTATGATGATGAAAAAGTAGGCAAGTGGTATAAACAAATTCAATAAAAAACATATTAAATTTGATGTATTAACGTCCACAAGATGCACTGAGTATTTTTTATAGAAAGCTATTGAAGAAGTTTTGTCTACAGTAACATCAGCTAAGCATTCACTAGTGCAAAGTTTAAACAACAGAATTTTTCAAGTGCAATGCGGCGTTTTATGCATGCTATTTAGTCATATGTAAATTTCTGAATATTTTATTGTCCCTAAATATCAATTAATCAGTTAAAGTCAAAATATTGGTCGAATAGTTCTCCTTTTGAAAAACAACTTTTAACAAGTTGTCGCCTTATGTTTCAACAGAAAACAAAAGAAAATAGGTTTGAGGTCAAGAAGATAAGATGCCATTGCACAGGCAATGACTTCACAAACAGAGCAAGTCAAACACATATGCTATACAAAAGTTGTTTTAAGAAATTATGTAAGTTAAGACTTACTATTAGTAAGTGTAATTTTAGTCATCAAAAACATAAGTGAAAGTGATCACCAGTTTCAGAAAATATCTTCCCAATTACTGGGAAAGAAATATCCAGTTTTACGTCTTTTTACATTGGGATTATTCATCCGACAAAATCAATATGTTATTTGAAAGAGCTTTTTGTTTGCACTTTCATTACACATCTGAGGTAAAGGAGCGCAGAGCTGTAGATAAGCTTTTGATTAATAGTTTTTCTGATTCTTATTTTTTTAGTGCGGGTGGTGGGTGGGGGTGGTGGAGGAGGCAGTTTTGCGGAAATAAACATCTTATTAGTATAGTTCATAATTATATACCCAACTGGAATGTATTACAGCGGAAAACAAGACTGCGGTCATGATATTTGGAATGGAAGGGAGCCCTCCATCACAACTTCATTTTTTTTATCTCTCCTGCTCCCTGATGATAATTTGAATGTTGATCCCAATGGATAACTAGAAGGGTGTTCCATGGAACACTGGCATCGCATGTCATGAGGTCAGGTTGCCGGTTTAAGTTTCAAGTTTTAAGAAAAAGGGCATAACTCCAAAATGAAAGTCAGAGTTATTGGACATGTGTAAGGACATTCCTTGGGGTTAAAGATGAAGACGATCGTAAGGTTTCAAGAACATATATCAAATACTTTTCAAGTTATGGCCAAGATAAAGTTGCAGGTTAAAGTGTGACAAAGGGTTGAAAACGACGCCGGACAATGAAAGATGGCATTTTGTTTATGAAAATATGCAGATTCCAGCTTATCTATAGCTCTGGATAATGTAATGTATGCTTATTGAAATGTTCAAGTCTTTATATTTCCCTGAAACTGGTAGAGCCCAGTTATTGGCTCATGTTTGTCAATTTCAGCTAAAAGTTTAGTTTTGTTTACATACTGTAGTTTGCAGCTACTGAAAAAGAGTTCCACAACAACATCATATCATATTAAAACCAATTCATTTGTCATACCATATTTCCACTAATAAAAGGCCCAGGCGCTAATTAAAAATGCAAAAGGGGCACTATGCGAGAAGGTTTACAGTGCAACGTTGTTGACCCCTCAACAACAGGGGTGCTCTAAGAGGGTAGGGAAGAGCATTGAAAAAGGGGCAGGGAGTGGTCAGAAAGAGGGTGAGGGAGAGCATTGAGAAAGGGGCAAGGAGTAGTGAAAAAGTGGGTGAGAGCTTGAGAAAGGGGCAGGGAGTGGTGAGAAAGGGGGTGGGGAGAGCATTGAGAAAGGGACAGGGTCTGGTCAGAAAAGGGGTGGGGAGAGCATTGAGTAAGGGGCAGGGAGTGTTGAGAAAGATGGTGGGGAGAGCATTGCGAATGGGGCAGGGAGTGATGAGAAGGAGGGTGGGGAGAGCATTGAGAATGGGACAGGCTCTGGTCAGAAATGGGGTAGGGAGAGAATTGAGTAAGGAACAGGGAGTGGTGAGAAAGAGGGTGGGGGAGCATTGATAATGGGGCAGGATGTGGTGAGATAGAGGGTGGGGAGAGCATTGAGTAAGAGGCAGGGATGGTGAGAAAGAGGGTGGGGAGAGCATTGAGAATGGGGCAGGATGTGGTGAGATAGAGGGTGGGGAGAGCATTGAGTAAGAGGCAGGGATGGTGAGAAAGAGGGTGGGGAGAGCATTGAGAATGGTGCAGGATGTGGTGAGATAGAGGGTGGGGAGAGCATTGAGTAAGAGGCAGGGATGGTGAGAAAGAGGGTGGGGAGAGCATTGAGTAAGAGGCAGGGATGGTGAGAAAGAGGGTGGGGAGAGCATTGAGAATGGTCATGATGTGGTGAGATAAAGGATGGGGAGAGCATTGAGTAAGGGGCAGGGAATGGTGAGAAAGGGGATGGGGGAGCATTGAGAATGGGACAGGATGTGGTGAGATAGAGCGTGGGGAGAGCATTGAGTAAGGGGCAGGGATGGTGAGAAAGAGGGTGGGAAGAGCATTGAGAATGGGGCAGGATGTGGTGAGATAGAGCGTGGGGAGAGCATTGAGTAAGGGGCAGGGATGGTGAGAAAGAGGGTGGGGAGAGCATTGAGAAAGGGACATGGTCTGTCAGAAAAGGGGTGGGGAGAGCAATGAGTAAGGGGCAGGGAGTGGTGAGAAAGAGGGTGGGGAGAGCATTGAGAATGGGGCAGGGAGTGGTGAGAAAGAGGGTGAGGAGAGCATTGAGAAAGGGACAGGGTCTGGTCAGAAAAGGGGTGGGGAGAGCATTGAGTAAGGGGCAGGGAGTGGTGAGAAAGAGGGTGGGGAGAGCATTGAGAAAGGGGAGTGTCTGGTCAGAAAGAGGGTAGGTTGAGCATTGAAAAAGGGGCAGGGAGTGATGAGAAAGAGGTAGGATGGTGAAAAAAGGACTTGATGTGTAAAGCAGGTACCTCCAACTCCCTATTTAGTCCCTAGCCCATGTGCCAATTTATACATTAACAAAACCTTCAGAAACATTATTTATAAATAATTTCTCATGTGGATCTACTAAATATTGAAAGGTAAAATATGAAAATAGCTCCAGTGCAAATGTGCAAATGCATATTTCTAGAACGATATTGACTAAAGTTTGACTAAATCTGTGTTTTTTCTTTTAAAACTGTTACAGATAAATACAACACATACCACATTTCACACCAAATTTAAAATATTAAATGGAAAAGATGTATTTATAAGCAATACAATGCAATTCAGTAGTACTCAAATGGACATCATTTCACTAGTAAACCTTCTGCAGAAATTGGATATAATGCATGTCTAATAAATGTCACACGATACAAGCGCATTATCAAACATATATTAAGCATTTTATTGAATGCCATTCCTTCAGAAAAATTATAAAATCATCAATAAAAACTTCTGGTTGATTCCTCACCTTCTGTGATACAGTTTACCAATCCATCACCTTTTGAAACCATGTCGTAAACCTCTACCGTGTAATTGACAGGTCCTGGGTTCACTTTCGGTATAATCCAAGATATGTTTACTTCTGTCGGTCCCAATACAGTTGCTGTTACATTGGTGACTGGCTCTGGCTCTAAATTTGAACAAACACAAATATTAATAACATTAATACTGGTTTCTAACTAGTGGGGTGTTCCACTGAAAATGTACTGCCTGTCCACCATTTTAATTAAAAGTTCACCTTTGACATATTTACCCCAAAATCAATAGGGGGTCTACCTTACTACACAGCAATTATGAATTCAATCCTTGCAGCCTTTCTGTTTTAAATGAGTGGAAACGAATAATTATACCTTAGATGTATATTTTTTGTAACTATAAACATTATATATGGCTACATAGTGTATAATACAATATTATATGTACCTCCCTGTCACTGATAAAGCCAGAGAATGCTGTATACCTCGGCTTTTATTGAGCGTAACTTTAACGTCATGAAACGACGTGAAGAAAAAACAATATAGGGTTGTCCACGACAAGCATAGAATTCTGTTGAATGGACCATACAGCATTGTGGATAATCTTTTTGATAAAAAGAATGTTATGACAGTCCCATTTAGGTTTGGTATGAAAATGCAGAATGGCTCAGCAGAGCCTTGCCATTTTTAGATTTCTAAGCCTCGCCTTATAAACTTGACAGTAAAAGGCACTGGCACAATATTCTCTGGGTGTGTACAAACTCTGTGAACAACCTGCATATGTTTTATAAGGAACTCTGAGACAAAATGGAAAATTTGTTTCAGCAAAATACTCACTGACTATGGAAGAATGCTGTGTTTCAGTCACAGAGACACCAGGTCCTTTCGACGTGTATGCAGTCACTATCACATTATAAGAGGTGACAGGTTTAAGGTCAAATATAGTGAAGTTCATGGACTTCTGGTTCACATTTATCGCATCTGTCTCAACTCTGGTGTTGCAAACATCAGTCTGAAAATGACATCAAATTAAAACTGTCATTCATTTTCCATTTGTACTTATTAATAGCCATAAATAAATGGCTGATGTTTCCCAAAAAAAGTACCAAGGTCATGTTTCAAAACCAAACAAACCGGAGGTTGTTTTTAGTAAAAACATATGTCTCTCCTCACTGTCTTATTCAGTACCGTATTTGTCGGCGTATAGCGCGCATGCGCATATAACGCGCACCCCGACTTTGGGCCTGAAATCCTTGAAAAAAAACTTTTTTTTATGTATTGTAGTGTAAACCGCGCATTAAAAACATGTGTTTTCAATTTCAGGACAGCAGAGTGCCATTTTGAAACATTGACCAAAGAGGAAATGTAAAACGAATTTTGATTTGCTAAAACGAAGCTGCATGTTAGACTGTGTTTTTTTACTCAAGTGTAAATAAACTTGTACTGTTGAGTGTACTTTTGTTGTTTACTCAAGTTTCAATAAAATAAAAAACCCACGCCCGTGTTCAACTTTTATTACGATCATATTATATTTAATATTTTGGATTGACAAAACAGATTATTCTTTCGAATAAATATGTGCTGGCCCTGAAAAGGAAAGTTTTGTTCTGCTAACCCTTAAAGTTTTATATATGTTTGCTTAGAAAACAAATTCGAAGCGAGGTTCAGTCTCGTAATCATCAACACTACAAACAGAAGTAACTAACTATAGTAATACTATGTATCTAAATTTGTAGCATGAAACATAAAGCCTAAACCGGAAACGAAATGAAACGTATGTAGTACGTTTCTATATAAACTCAGTGAATAATTTCGAAAATCCTCTATCACTAACAATGTTCTAAGTAAAATTCAAGAAGTTTCAATGTAAATGTTGCTCTCAGAGTTTTATATGTGCATTAGATAACTAAACTAATGCGTAACTTTTCTTTTATTAGATGTAAGAATCTTTTATTAGACAAATCTTATCAAAAACAAAAAATAATTGTGTAGTAGGGATATTCCCGATACTGTACACTCGCCTCTGGATAAAAATAGATTCTAAAAATAGACTTTTGTGATTTGGACAAAAAAACAACTTCAAGCAGTCTTAGCTGTTTGCACCCTGATAATAATCGGAGAGCAAACATATAGAGTATAAGACTGCTGTAAACCTAAACCCCAAACACTAAACCCTACTCTTAGATATTTAAAGTTCCCTAGTTAAAAATAGAAGTAAAAATTAAATTCACACCAGTAGACCGGTAGACAAAAGACGTCTATCCCGGTCGAGTGTCACATGTTTGTTTAATAATTAGTTATCATTGTTTGCGGTCAGTTAACAAAAACCAAACACTTCACACTTAACACGTTTTACCAATCAAATGAACCCTTGAACCCATTTAGGAATAATCATGATTCTACGTTGTCGAAATTCAGAAATCAACTTTAACAAATAAGTAAGTGGGGTCGTTGTTTATTAGAAATAATTATTATACATACAATTCTATTGTATTCTATTAATAAAATATGCACTAACTCAGTCTGCGCGTTCGGAAAATTCCAGCCTCGTTTTCATTTCAAAATGCCGATTGATGTAAACAATTGTATTTTTCAACATTTCAATGGTATTTTCTCAACAATAATCAACATAAAACATGGTAAAGTTTGATTTTATTATTTTTATTGATAATAAGCATATAGCATACAACGCATTTTATTGAAACAATAGAAACAAGCCAACTTTTGTTCGATTCAATCTCTGTAGTAAACGGCCGGTCTTGCGACTTTTTGAAAACCACAAAACTTCTCGTCTTGGCTGAAAAAAAAGAAGTAAATCATTACTTGTTGCTTAAACCGCGCACCCCAACTTCAGCCACAGAATCTGGGGTAAAAAAGTGTGCGCTATACCCCGACAAATACGGTACTTATATATTATGCTATGCGAAATGTTTTATATAAAGCAATTCTATATTAACACTATGATGACTAAAATGACAGACATCATTTAAAATTAGAGCTTTCAGAGAACAACGCAGCTCGACTATTCGATTTTTCAGAGAATAATAAATTATATAGTCAGTATATAACATCAGAAAACAAGACTAAAACAATGTGGGGTGGGGTAGGGGGGCAGGGCAGTTATAGAAATTCGGGCCGATATAAAATTATTGTTAGAATCTCATACAAATTATAGTAAAATTTGGGGCAGGGTGTGAAATTTTATTTTTGTGGTCGAAAGCCAACTCAGGGAGCTGGGAGGGAATGAGAATCTAGCAATTTTTTATTGTGGCCTCATTTCATTTTTTTTTTGATTGATATTTCATCTATGTATCTGAATTTAATCTAAATTGTTTTATATATAGATTGCATTCAAATTTAAATTTTAATATCCAAATAAAAAAGAGTTTTGAATGGGGTGGGGGAGGGGGGAGAGGCGGTGGGATGGGCAGGGGGCAATAAATATATATGTGTAAGAAGCTGTGTCAGAATTGACTAAAACAACACAAAAATATGTAAAATATGGGGGGGGGGCCTGAGAGGGGTGAGGGGAGGGAGCAACATATACGTGTTAGAATTTACTAAAACAACAAAGAAATATGTAAAAAAAAAAAAAAAAAAGGTGTTGTGGTTGGGGAGTGGGGTGGAGGTAGTGGGGGTGGGGGGGTGGAGGTGTGATCCCATGCCCCAATGTTGGTGAAGTATGAATAAGATGCATAATGCTATAAGAAATCCCAAACCAAAATTATAGATATAATTATACATGCAAACCTAGATCTGCCATTATTGCACATTTTATGGGCCATCACAATTTGGGTTCCATGGGAGCCCAGAATTTGCAGAAGACCCAACTCTGTACAACATACTATAAGGAAACCAATTCCCAAATTTAGTTCAGCTAGGACAAGAAATGTAAGAGATATAGACCTGTAAACACAGCTTACACGCAAAATTTGATGTGAAACAGACACATTTTAAGAGCTATCACAATTTGGGTTCCATGGGAGCCCATGGGTTACAGGAACCAAAATTACTTAAGCAGCCCTCATGATAATGCTATAAGGAAGATAATGGCTAAATTTGGTTGTGCTAGGGTAAGAAATGTAAGACATATAGACTTGTAAACACAGCTTACATGCAAAATTTGGTGTGAAATGGGACGCATTTTATGGGCTATCATAATTTGGGTTCCATGGGAGCCCATGGGTTACAGGAACCAAAATTGCTTATGCAGCCCTTAAGATAATGCTATAAGGAAGCCCATGGCCAAATTTGGTTGTGCTAGGATAAGAAATGTAAGAGATGTAGTCTTGTAAACACAGCTTACACGCAAACCTTGATGTGGGACGCCGACGCCGGGGTGATTACATAAGCTCTCTTATTCTTCGAATAGTCGAGCTAAAAAAAAAAAGAAAGTGGAAAGTGGATCATTTGTAACTGTGATAGTGGACATCGCAAAAGATTATGCACGGCTGGACGGATTGACGGACAATGCCGCGACATAATACAAACTCCGTGGGCGGAGGGCATAAGAAAGCTATATGTGTAAGGAATGACTAAAACAACACAGAAATATGTAAAAAAAACAAAAAAAACAGGGTTAGGGTTTGGGGGACGGAGGTGGGGAGGAGGGAACCCATGCCCAATAATGGGTAAAGTATGAATAAGATGAATAATGCTATAAGAAATCCCAAACCAAAATTTGGGTGACACAAACAATATTTTAAGAGATATATTAGATATATACACAACAGCTTACATGCAAACCTTGATCTGCCTTTATTGCACATTTTATGGGCCATCACAATTTGGGTTCTATGGGAGCCCAGAATTTGCAGAAGACAAAATTACTTACCCAACCCTTTACAACATACTATAAGGAAACCATTTCCCAAATTTAGTTGAGCTAGGACAAGAAATGTAAGAGAAATAGACCTGTAAACACAGCTTACACGCAATATTTGACGTGAAACACACATTTCCATGGGAGCCTCGGGATTACAGGAACCAAAATTACTTACAAGGGTAAGAAATGTAAGAGATATAGACTTGTAAACACAGCTTACACGCAAAATTTGATGTGAAATGTGACACATTTTATGGGCTATCATAATTTGGGTTCCATGGGAGCCCATCGGTTACAGGAACTAAAAAAATTGCTTATACAGCCCTTAAGATAATGCTATAAGGAAGGCCGAATTTGGTTGTGTAAAAGATATAGACTTGTAAGCTGTGCTTACACGCAAACCTTGATGTGGGACGCCGACGCCGGGGTGATTACATAAGCTCTCTTATTCTTCGAATAGTCAAGCTATAAATTTGATGTGAAATGAGACACATTTTAAGGGTTATCAGAATTTGGGTTCAATGGGAGCCCAGGGCTTACATGAACCAAAACTACTTAAGCAGCCCTTAAGATAATGCTATAAGGAAGCTCATGGCCAAATTTGGTTGGGCTAGAATAAGAAATGTCAGAGATATAGACTTGTAAACACAGCTTACACACAGTTTGATATGAAATGGGACACATTTTAAAGGCTATAATTTGGGTTTCATGGGAGTCCATGGGTTACAGGAACCAAAATTACTTATGCAGTCCTTACGATAATGCTATAAGGAAGTCCATGGCCAAATTTAGTTGTGCTAAGAAATGTAAGAGACAGACTTGTGAACACAAGTTACCCGCAAACCTTGATGTGGGACGCCAACGCCAACGCGGGTTGATAACATAAGCTCTCTCATTCTCGAATAGTAAAGCTAAAAAAAAAAATATCCGTAAATGTTTGGTGATGATCACAATAAATGTAGGTGTAGACCAGAAACCTGTTAAAAATAACCATCTGCAGACTTAATTTTGATTTAAACAATGATTTAGATATAGGGAATAAATATTTGTTACACACATTTCCAGCAGGATATATGGGAATATTCTCATACACCCAGCAGGAAATATGTAACAAATTTGTTACCATTTCCAAATGATATTGATAGATCTAATTGCAATTATTGTAAACAAAAATTTATTTTCCTTAGACTGTAACATGTTTTGCCAGACAGGGTGGGGCATTCTTCGGTTTGAGGAAAGACTGACGAAATATGACCTTATATGGAATCGTGCAAGAAATTTTACGGTAAGTGACAAATGCACCTGAAAAGGTATTTTGACCTCAGACATCCAAGTGTGACCTTGACCTTTGAGGTATGGGCCTGATTCTTGTACATGACACACCTTCTCATTGTGATTAACATGTGTGTGAAGTTTCATGAAATTCCCTTTGGTACTTTGGTCAAAGTATTATGGCAGATTCACCATGAATGTTTCGGACGATCGGGCAATAAATGGATGCAGGGTGCCTATCTTCATGGGCATAAAAAACATTCTTACATGCTTCTTAAATGGTATGACTGATAAGATTTGTTTAATTCAATCATATAATAATGTATATCGGCACATATACATTATTATATGCCCTGAACTGCTGAAAAGAGTATTGATGAAGGGTTTTGTAGTGTAGTTTAAAGGGCCGTAACTCCACCAAAAAGCATTGGACCTGAATAACGACAATATGGGCAACTAGGCTTAATACTGATCATTCCTGCCAAGTTAAGTTAAAATCTGGCATGGGGTTCAGGAGAATTAGTACAGGCAAAGTTTGTTTATAAGGGGCCATAACTGCCCCAAAAGCATTTATGCAACTGTAACAGGACAAAAAATTAACTTAAGCCAATAGCCATTTTTTTCCACAGGGGAAAGCACTGCCTAGCCGATTCTTTCACCAGGGAAACTTTTAGCAGGAGGGAATGAATTGACTGTTACACTGGCTCCTTTCGTAATATATTATCTTAAGTTAATTAAAAAATTTAAACCTGAGCAACGCAGTGCTTATTCCATATTCAACTGATATTTTGACTGATACGGCATACTGATCATTAATTGGAACATTTCTAACATTTTAGATTATTTTAGAATGAGCCTGATGTACCCCCATTACCCCCATTACACATTAATAAAATAATTGGGGCATACCTCATTTACTGACGACAACTCACTCTTCAGGAAGACAACGCAACTGCTATTAAGTGCTGTGGAGTTCACGTCGACTCTGTAGGTGATGATGTCACCATTAGGTTTGCTTGGTCGTTGCCAGGTCACAATGAACGACGTGTCATTAGGTGTTACTTTTAAGTTGGATACTGTGTCTGGTGCTGTAAGATAGATAAATGTTGTAACAATGTTGGATTTTCCAAAAATGCAAATCTGAAACCCAGAAACAATGTGTTCAATCAGTTACTTGTTGTTGGAAAGTCGTTTCAGAGAAATATTTTATACATACATTATAGGCCGCCATGGGGGTCATCTAAAATTTTGCCGAAATTTTATGATTTTAAACAAAACCACCCAATGGAACATTATGTCAAAGTTTCAGTTTTATCCTGAAAGCTCTGTCAAGAGAAATCGACAGTTTTCTTATATATCGCATCAACATATAAAATAAAACTGGCATTGTCGTGGTTGCCATATTGAATATCAGAAGACAAGGAACAACACAAAATTGTGAAAAGTCAACCCAATGAATATGTACTAAATAAAATTAAATTGCAACAGGCCTTGAATTCATCAACCATTCTGGAGAATATTCTTAGACTTGAACCCAAGTACTTAAATTTCAATCAAAAATATTTCTGTAAGTTTAAAGTATAAACAGCATTCATAACAAGGATTGTTTATCTGTGAAGGTTATGGATTATTTGTGAACGAAATCGGAGTACTTGAGCTCAAGCCTAATAATAGCTAAACGAATGGTTGGTGAATGAATTCCAGGCCTGGCTAAGGTGGCTTCATAAAAGCAGTATTTTAAAAATTTAAATAAATGCCACCAATGAATTGAATTGAATTGGGTTTCAAGGCGTACCAACACATGAAAGGTTATATGGCGCCTAACAGGCATGAACATGCCAGGCTCACCCTCCATGTAAATCGAGATAAAATATGGAGAATGGGCCTAGGACCTTCTCGCCCTGAACTGCAGAGTTGCTGCAAATTATATTGTAGACACTCCATTAATTTTACGCTGAAGCCACGTTTATTGTTTTTCTGCCACTGCTCTTAGTGATGTGAGCGAGATGGCACCTGAAACAATGCAGGGGTCATGATGAAGACCTTTAATGAGCATGAACAAAAAATGACAAAATGAATATGAATGGGGGTGGTCCTACCCCTCTGCATGTGACGGTGTGTTTGCAGTGGTTGTATTCTACCCCTTCAACCACACGGGGGTAGCATCAATGAAAAACAATTCAAGGACGACTTAATGATTATATTATTGTGGCTTAACTTTATTTCAATCCCACAAACAATTAGAAAGGACTATAAACCTATCAGAGCTTTTGTTCTAAAAAATTGTGAAGACTCCCTAGCCTGATCGTTTTGTCGAAAAAAAGCATGATAATTGTCTAAATTGTGAAAAAGGTATCGACAGATTACTTGTTGAAAGCGATATTACTTAATTCATACATCATTGTTTTTGTTGGAAGAGGACACTATAAAACAAGTGTACAATGATTCAGCATAATATGGTATATTTCAGATAAACATTCTTCTATAAATGTATTCAAAAGACAAAACAATACAATATTGACAAAGTAAGAGGGGGAAATGTTGTTTACCAAAAACAATAAAATAATAATTGGGAAAAAGATTGGCCACAGTTGTGAAACAAGAGGCCTAAGAGGGCCTGTATCGCTATACTGGCTATATGGAGTATGTGATGGGAAACACAACAACAATATGCGCAACTAGGCTTGATACTGATCATTCCTGCCAAGTTTCACTGAAATCCAGCCAGGGGTTCAGGAAAACTAGTCTAGATAAAGTTTGTGTATAAGGGGCCGTAACTCCTTAACATGACAACAATATGTGCAACTAGGCTTGGTACTAGACAAAATTTGTGTATTCAAATCTTTAAAGGGCCACAAAATATGGCGATGACATGCATAACTAGGCTTGGTACTGATCATCCCTACAAAGTTTCGTTGAAATCCGGCCAGGGGTTCAGGAGAACTAGTCCAGACAAAGTTTGTGTATTGGAACCTTTAAAGGGCCATAACTCTTCCAAAAATCATTCAACCAGAACATGTTGATGATATGCACCACTAGGCTTGGTACTGATCATCCCTACAAAGTTTCGTTGAAATCCGACCAGGGTTCAGGAAAAATGGACAAAGTTTGTGTATTAAAACCTTTAAAGAGCCATAACTCTGCTAAAAATCATTCAACCAGAACACTGTGATATGCTTAACTAGATTTGGTACTGATCATCCCTGTGTTGTTTCATTAAAATTTGGCCAAATGAAGGCCCTATATTCCTAATGAGGCAAAATACAGCATTTTTAACTAAATCAAGGACCGTAACTCCGGTAATACTAATACGATCTGGCTGTTTTTTAAACTTGTCTGAGCTTTCATTGATATTAACAATCTGGTAAAGTTTCGTAAGACCAGATGAAAAATGAAGGCCCTATCATCTTAACCAACGAGGCAAAATACAGCGTTTGTAACTGAATCAAGAGCCACAACTCTGATGTTACCGGTCCGATCTGATCGGTTTTCGAATAGTCCAAGCTTTCATTGCTATCAACAATCTGGTAAAGTTTGTAAACGATCCGACGAAAAGGAAGGCCCTATCGTGTTAACAAGGCCAAATTATGGCATATTTCAGAAAATCAAGGGCCATAACTCTGGTGTAAATTGTCTGATATGGCTGGTTTTCGATCTCATCCAAGATTTCATTGCTATTCATAATCTGTGCAAGTTTGGTAAAAATCAAATAATAAATGAAGGTGCTAGAGTGTTCACAAGGCAGAATTATTTTTTTTTCAGAATAACAAGGGCCATAACTCTGCTGTTACTAATCCGATCTGACTGGTTTTCGAAATTGTCCGAGCTTTCATTGATCTAAACAATCTGTGTAAGTGTGGTACAGATCAAATAATAAATGAAGGTGCTAGAATGTTCACAAACAGAAAGTGGCATTTTATAGCAAAAACAAGGGCCATAACTCCAGCGTAAATGGTCCGATCTGGCTGGTTTTCACACTTGACCAAGAATTCATTGCTATTAATATTATATGCAAGTTTGGTAAAGATAAATGAAGGTGCTAGAGTGTTCACAAGTTAGAATATGGCTTTTTTTTAAGAATAACAAAGGCCATAACTCTGCTGTTACTAATTTGATTTGGCTGGTTTTTGAACTTGTCTGCACTTCATTGATATAATCAATCTATGTAAGCTTGGTAAAGATCACATAATAAATGAAGGTTTTAGAATGTTCACAAGGCATAAAATGGCATTTTTTAGCAAAAACAAGGGCCATAACTCTGGCGTAGTTGGTCCGATCTGGCTGATTTTCGAACTCATACAAACTTTTATTGATATAAATACACTTGCAAAGTTTCATAAAGAACAAATACAAAATAAAGGTGCTAGAGTGTTAACAAGGCCTAATATGGCATTTTTCAGCAAAACAAGGGCCATAACTCTGGTGTTACTAATCCGATCTGGCTAGTTTTCGAAGTCATCTGAGCTGTCATTGATATAAAGACACTGGCAAGAATAATAATGAAGTTCCTATAGTGTAAACAAGACAAAAGTTAACTGACGGACAGATGACAGACGGACGATAGACAACTCGCCATCGCATAAGCTCTGCTGGCCTCCGGCCAGTATAGCTAAACAAGAGGTCAATGACCTTGAAGCTCTACTGATATGTTTTGATAGCTAGATCAGCATTCCTGTGAAGTTTCATGAAAATGTGTCAAGTAGTAGTTTCTGGATGTAAACTAAGATGGCCGTTGGCAGCCAATGTCGAATAATTTTCAACAAGGACAAACATCATGTCTTGCTGATCATTTTAGAAAAAGTCTCATATCAATATCACTTAAAGTTTTCAAGAAGTTGTTGCTACAAATTTGTTTCTTAAAAATCTATTTTTAGCCATGGCGGGCATCTTGAATTTCCAGCCGACCCGAAATTAAGCTAGATCAACTAGACATCAAGAGCAACATTTCTGTGATGTTTCATGAAAATCCTTTAAGTAGTTACAGAGGAGTAGTCTCTACAAGTTTTTACTATATAACTCTGTGTAAACAAAGATGTCCGCTGGCAGCAATGTTTAAAGTTGAATCAAAATGATTTTCGACAATGACCAACATCAGGTCATGCTGATCATTTTAAAAAAGTCCCATATCAGTATCACATAGTTTTCAGGAAGTAGTCGCTACACATTTTTTTTTTAAATCTAGTTTTAGCGGTGGCAGCCATCTTGAATTTCCGGCCAACCTGTAATTTTGCAATGATCAATTAGATATCAAGAGCAACATTGCTGTGAAGTTTCATGAAAATCAGTCAAGAAGTTTCAGAGGAGTAGTTGCTACAAGTTTTTACTATATATATAGTTATGAAAGCACTAATTATTTTCCCCATAAACACCAATGTTAAAGTGTCACATATCAATGATTTGCTGCAAATTCAACTCAAGTTTGGATAATGCAGCAGTGTAATGTTCATATAGAAAACAATTTTTCCACTTGAAAAATCACCAGAAAACGTGGGGTCACAAGACATGTAAGAAAGTTCTTGTTTGTTTACTAAACAGGTCATGGGTACAGCTGTTTTTATTGATCGACTGTTTTCATTGCTCACAAAGTGTAGGCATAGATTCGAAATTTCGAAAATATTCATCAGTGATCCGGTAAAACCTATTAATACGCTTCTTATACATATAACCACAAAACTGAATAGAAATGGGCAGTTTTCCCCTACTTATAATGCCCATTTCCATCAAAAAGGATGGAATACTTTTTATTATAGGAACTACACCTCGGAGGTTTACATGTAATTAGTGGTGGTAAACCTATATAACTCTATGTAAACAAAGATGGCTGACAGCCATGTTTAACGTTGAATCAGGACGATTTTCGACAAGGACCAACACAATGTCATGCTGATCATTTTAGAAAAAGTCCCATATCAATATCACTTATAGTTTTCAAGAAGTACGTAGTCGCTACAAACTTGTTTTTTTAAAAATCTATTTTTAGGTTTGGCGGCTATCTTGGATTTCACATCATCAAATTCTTTTAGGATCAACTAGACACAGACGGACTGACAGACGACGGACACCGCACCACGGCATAAGCTCTGCTGATCTTTGATCAGTAGAGCTTAAAATGACCAATATTGAATTGTGAAGTAGCTGAATTTCGACCCCTGTTATAGAAGGAAAAAAAGCTCTGCCTATGGACTTAAACAACATGGAAACTCTTGTGAATATTTTAACAATTATGAAAAGATAACATACAGCATGAATTAAGCTAATTACTTACTTGACTCCTTTGTTCTAACAGAAACGTTTGTCGATGATTCACTCATGTACTTGTCATTTATAGTGGCGACATTAAACACGTAGAACACACCTAAAACAGCAGAAAGAAATGGCAGAACTCAGATAAGGCTGGTGAATATGAATTTAATTATGCAAATAGTTTGAGTATAAATATGATATTGGTTACAAAAGTTTAATAATTTAAGTGTCCAGCAGACTCCTAGTTCAAAATGTCGCAATTAACACCGTCCCTGAAATGTTCACAATTTCAAGGAAAATATCACGAAAAGGTATGCAATATCTGTGCCTATGAATAAATTTCATAACAGACAGCATAAATCCGTACAACGCAATATCCATGTGTACAGTAACACTGTTAAAATATGGGAAAGTAGGCTTTTCATATCTCGTTTTTTGTTTGTTTCTGGGTGAAAATAATCACAATCGTAACAGTATATATATCTTCATGTGGCACATTCATGATACAGGTCAAGTCTTATTGTCACTGGCACAGAAGTCAAGAAGGTGTAACTGTTGCACACACAAAATGTGGGAAGTATGTACTATAAGGACAGATATGAGAAATACTTATGAAAATTCAAACTTAAAGTGGGAATTATTCTGCTGAAAATAGTCCAAGTCCAAAATCATTAAAGGATGCACTTCCTTTGGTGGTGTCAATGTGTTTGAAGTTTAATTTAAATCGCAACAAAAACCTATACCGAGTTGCACACATAAGATGCTGGACGTAAAGATGTAAGAACAGACATTACAGGTTACAGGTGATTCCTACATAGCCCCACTTCAAAACAGTGGCATAATAAAGAACAAATGTAGACAGCAGATGGTCCAAAATATTATTTTATTAATGATGTTAGGTTTATCTGTTAACATCATATTTTAAAACTAGAGTTTGTTTTTAGTAAAAACAGATGTCTCTCCCTACTGGGAAATTAGCAATAAATCCACCAAATATCATTTGCATGGAACACGACTAGGCTTGGTACTGATCATCCTTGCCAAGTTTCGTTGAAATCCAGCCAGGGGATCAGGAGAACTAGTCCGGACAAAGTCTGTGACTTACAGACAGACGCACATTGTACTGATCTTCGTTGATATCCAGTCAGGGGTTTAGGTGAACCAGTCCGGACAAAGTTTATGACACACAGATAGTCCCGCATTGTCCTGTTCATCCCTGCCAAGTAACGTTGGAATCCAGCCAGGGGTTCAGGGAGAACTAGTCCGGACAAAGTTTATGACATACAGATAGACCCGCATTGTACTGTTCATTCCTGCAAAGTTTCATTGAAATCCAGCCAGGGTTTCAGGAGAACTAGAGTAGTCCGGACAAAGTTTAAGACATACAGATAGACCCGCATTGTACTGTTCATTTCTGCAAAGTTTCATTGAAATCCAGCCAGGGGTTCAGGAGAACTAGAGAAGTCCGGACAAAGTTTAAGACATACAGATAGACCCGCATTGCACTGTTCATTCCTGCAAAGTTTCGTTGAAATCCAGCCAGGGGTTCAGGAGAACTAGTTCCGACAAAGTTTGTGGCATACAGACATACAGACGATGACAAAAACAATATGCCTCCCCATCCACTTCGTGGGGGACACATAATGAATATTATTAACACAATTTTATATCGTCAACATGTCCTTTTAGTAGTGGTTATCAAAAGGCCTGTTAACAGAAAACAATAGGTCCATGACCTTGAAATCTACTGATAGGTTTTGATAGCTAGCTCAGCATTCCTATGAAGTTTCACGAAAATCTGTGAAGTAGTTTCAGAGGATTAGTCGCTACAATTTTTTTACTATATAACTATATATAAACAAAGATGGCCACTGACAGCCATGTTTATTGCCAAATCAAAATAAGGACAACAAGGACCAACATCTGTTCATGCTGATCCTTTTATAAAAAGTCCCATATCAATATCACTTAGAGTTTTCAAGACTTTTTAAACATCTTTTTTTAGCCATGGCAGCCATCTTGAATTTTTGGCAGACCTGAAATTTTGCTAGGATCAACTAGACATCAAGAGCAACATTCCTGTGAATAAATACTGAAAAGGTGATCCATTGGAAGCAACAAACACAAACAAAGAGGGAAAAGTAGCAGATTCGGTTTTATTGAGTCTGCTCATATTAAGATGCAACACCCCTCACGCCTCCTAGCACTAGCTTAAGCGATAGTCTACTTTAAAGCAATACAGAATGGGCTTGATGATCCCAAAGGACCAGTAAATAATAACACTACTGATTTGTAGTCGGGGCGACTTTTTACGGCCACCACACAGTAGAGTTGGGTACTGCAAAAAATATTTATACCGTGTAAGCTTTGTAGCTGCAAAAACATGAATTAATATATTGCAGGATAACACAGGACTACTCTACTAGCTCAATAAGTAGCCATAAGAATCATTAACTTACCACTTGACAGTTTGCTATTATTTTTAATTGTTTTTATTTAACTATTTTTAATGAGATTGTCTATACTTATATCTTTAATTGTTTGATTAAATGTGTTATATTCACAATGAAGCACGCGGCAAACAAACGTGAATTAGAGCAAGGTTCAAACTAGGCCTGGATTTCAGGGAGAAGTGACTCCTCTCTCCAAAGAAAATAGAGAGAAGTGACAGAAAATAGATAGAAGCGAGGAAGTCATGATCTTTTAAGCGCGCAATCAGTAATGGTTAATTAATGATATTTACACACCATTAGCTAAAACCTTTTGATTAAGTTATAGCTAAATGCACTTAAAGTAATAACTATAAACTATGCTTTTTACAGTAAAGGTCTTGTTAGTTTTATTCCCTGGCACTCTTTACACATATATACCGTAAATATAGAAGAAAGAAGGATTGATATAAGAATTAATATAAATACATTGCATGTATCTTTATTCATTCATCTTTCTATCATCTTCCTAAAATGCTTATTCCCAATATGGCATATATGAAAAAGTGTGTTTACAATTTTGCTGATGTTAAACTTTTTCAATTTAATCTAATAAAAAAGTTGATCCTCCATCCGAAATTATGTACCTCTCCTAACTACTATCACACCGCACTTTTCCGGTCGGAAAATATCGCCGAAAATTAAGTAGAAATATTGTCAATTACAAACTTTATTTCATGCATTAACTTTTGTTTTGAATGCCAACAGGTCCGTCTTACCAAACAATTAAGAAAACACAACTCTTAATTATTATTCGGTGGTATCATTTAATCACCTTGTCAATTATCTTCAACTTGTTGATTCGATCACTTTTTCAGTTGAATGTCAACCATATTTTTAACATGCATTAGTCTGACTGTAATGGAAGCTACGATTGGCCAATTGCTTAGCTATACACAATCTCATTGGATAAGGTGTGTGTATTTCACTGTAGTTTAATTTGAGAATGGCGAGGGGCCAATGGCCAGGTGCAAAATCTGCCTTGGGGATATCATAACAGTAGGCATGCTCCCCGCTGTGTTTCTGCTGTGATCGATTAAAGCAATTAATATAATCCCTTCCCAGCGACATCTATACCTGTCTGAGACATCAACAACAGGTCAATTAAATAGTTAGAGTACGTGCGGGAAAAAAGCAAAATGGCCAATTTGACAGGGAAAAGGGAGACGATGCCGCTTGTGTAGCTTTCCAGTTTGAACACTGTTAGAGAAATAAAACATATTTTTTCTTCAATAATTTCTGTATATTTTTCTGTCACAGAAAGAGCCGAAGCACTGGTACGGACCCAAACGTACCGTGGTGCGTACATCCCAAGCTATTAAATTTTATATTTAGCCCTGGTGGCCGTCTTCAATTTCTGGCCATATCCTGAAATTTTGCTAGTATCAACTAGACATCAAGAGCATCATTCCTGTGAATTTTCATGAGAATCTGTCAAATAGTTTCAGGAGTAGTCGCTACAGGTTTTTACTATTAAACAAAGACGGCCACTGGCAGCCATGTTTAACGTCGAATCAAAACAATTTTCGACAAGGGCCATCTTCATGTCATGTTGATCATTTTAGGAAAAGTCCCATATCAATATCACTTATAGTTTTCAAGAAGTATTCGCTACAAACTTTTTTAAAATCTATTTTCAGCTTTGGTGGCCATCTTGGATTTCACATCAACGTGAATCTTTGCTAGGATCAACTAGACATCATGGGCAACTTCCTTGTAAAGTTTCATGAAAATCCATCCAGTAGTTTCAGAGGAGTAGTCGCTACAAAAAAAGTATACGGACGGACGGACACTGCACCACGGCATTTAAGCTCTGCTGATCTTTGATCTTTAATCAGAAGAGCTACAAAAGCAGTGAGGTTTTTTATTATTAGGGGGTCCGTCATATTACAATTATTTCAACTCAGGTACTTTGTACTTGGCCTTAACTGACTTTTGGCTTGTACAGCTAACAAATATGTACACAAATATTAATGATATAAATACCTGGGGATAGGCCTCCAACAAGGACATTCAATGTTGCATTACTTGTAGTATTGTCACATCTAAAGAAGGTATACTGTGATTCATTGTATGTTTTATGATTAATACAGATCTGGTACATCATGATCTGCCCATTTGGATTTACAGTGGCTGTCCATCGTAACGTAGAATCATTCGTGCCATGCTCCGTAACTTTCACATCAGTAGGTGGTCCAGGTTCTATAACCGAAAATGGAAAAATATAAAAACACGGGTCTGGTAGACATGGTACAACAGATATGAAATGCAATGTGTCACATTTAAATTTAGTATCTCAGTATTTATTTGGCTATTCAATTTCATATTTGCATATTCATTACTATGTCTATTTGTCATTTGATTTACTATAGCAACTGTTATACTGTTTTACATTACGTATTTTGAAGACATGAATGTGGAATACACCATAGACAGCAGACCTCGCGTATGAAAAGTGCAAAATTGAAAACATCATATCTGCCATATTTAATTTGTCAATTCTGGTCATAAAACAAACTGCATATATGGTATATATCTAATAAAAATCTACTTCTGAAGAGCTGCTATAAAACAATCCACAGGAAACAAGATTCAGACACTACTGTTTAATTTTTAATTATAGCAAAGCCTTAGTTTCAGCACCATTAACTACATCAGCCAATGAAGATAACAGCTTTTTATGTGTGTGCCACAATAGGGAGACAATTAATGCTTTAATGAATCAGAAACCCCTGCAAATTGTCCCTCCCACATATACCGATCTAAAAAAGGAGATAGGGAAAATTAATTTAATATAATTTTACTTATTTTACTTATTTTAATTTAATTTAGGTCCCAAAATTTTGCATTGGATTTGCCTACTAAAAAACAATTATGGAAAACACTTCTATGCATTTCAAGATAAATTAGAAATTGTTTCTGTTTTTTCAAAATATCTAAAACAAATCTATGTTTCTGCTAAGGCTAAAAAGAAAAATAGGTGATATTCCTATCCCTCGACCCCAGTGACTCCAAACTGCAATCCCAGCTTCCTTTTTATATAAGGTACTTACACAGCAAGTTTTGTTTCAATATCTCATTCCCAACTAAAGTTATTGAGCGGAAACTGTTTTCCTAGTTTTAGTAACAATGACCTTGATCCCAGCGACCTTACATGCAATCCCATACTTCCTTTCTATATAAGCTACCTACCTTGTAAGTTTCATCACAATATCTCATTCCTAACAAAAGTTATAGAGCGGAAACCGTTTTTTTCTTCGATTTTTAGTAGTAACAGTGACTTTGAGCCCAGTGACTCCAAATGCAATCCCAAGCTTCCTTTCCATGTAACTAGCTGCCCTGCAACACGCCTACTAGAGCCTACTAGACTCCGCAACCGCCTCCAAAAAGAGGTGATAATACGACATTTCGGAGACACTTTCGATGCCGTTGCGGAGCGTAATTGAAGCAGCAACGGTAAGTGTGAATTTAATACTTTCTATTTTTTCGGCCCCAACTCAATCTTTTTCAAAAATCGGGAAATGTGGTACGATGTAGGAATGTTTTCCCTTCCTGTTTCATGTGTTGGTTTCGAAATATATTGAAAAATATGGTCTGTAGAATTGTCATAAGTCAATTGACGAGTGTAATTTTCTCAACTGGACATGGTTTTTATTCCGTTTTACTGCTGTTTTATGAGAAATCTGCCCACGAATGAGGTCTATGACTTTGAAATCACCCATCTTTCATCATTCAATGAAAAAAATTCAATCGAATATAAATTGAAAAGAATTATGGTCATTTTTTATGAAGAGGCGGTGTCGGAGAGTAAGAGGCAGATTCGGAGAGTAAGAGGCGGTTTCAGAGACATAGATAACCATGTCCAGTTGAGAAAATTACACTCGCCGATTGACTTATGATAATTCTACAGACTACATTTTTCAATATATTTCGAAACCAACACATGACACAGGCAGGGAAAACATTCCTACATCTTACCACATTCTCCGATTTTTGAAAAAGATCGAGTTAGGGCCGAAAAAAAAGAAAATAAATTCACACTTACCGTTGCTGCTTCAATTTACTCTCCGCAACCGCATCGGAAGTGTCTCCGGAACCGCATCGAAAGTGTCTCCGGAACGTAGTATTATCACCTCTTTTTGGTAGCGGTTACGGAATCTAGTAGGCGTGTGCAAGTTTCATCACAATATCTCATTCTTAACAAAAGTTATTGAGAGGAAACTGTTTTTCTATTTCTAGTAACAGTGACCTTGACCTTGAATCCAGTGACCCCAAATTCAATCCCAAGCTTCCTTTCAACATAAGCTAACTACACTGCACGTGTCATTGCAATACCTCATTTGTAACAACAGTTATTGAGCGGAAATCACTTTTCTTTTTTTTAGTACCAGTTACCTTGACCTTGAACGCAGTGACCCCAAATCAACAGTCACGTTGGGAGCCGCTTCCTTTCCATATAAGCTACCTACCCTGCCAGTTTCATTGCAATAACTTGACCCAAACAAAAGTTATTGAGCGGAAACCATGTTTCTGTTTTTAGTAAAAGTTACCTTGACCTTTACCCCAGTGATCCCAAATGAAATCCAAACCTTCCTTTCCATATAAGCTACCTACCCTGTAAGCTCCATAGCAGTAGTTTTCAAGAAGAAGTCGCTACGAATTTTTTTTTTTTAATTTTCTATTTTATTTTTAGCCATGGCAACCATCTTGAATTTCCGGCCGACCTGAAATTTTGTTATGATCAACTACACATCAAGAGCAACATTTCTGTTAAGTTTCATAAAAATCCTTTAAGTAGTTTCAGAGAAGTTGTCGCTACAAGTATTTACTATATAACTCTATGTAAACAAAGATGGCCGCTGCCGGTCATGTTTAATGTCAAATCAAAATGATTTTTGACAAGGATCAACATCATGCAATGCTGATAATTTTAGAAAAAGTCCCATATCAATATCACTTAGTTTTCAAGAAGTAGTCGCTACAAACTTGTCTTTTAAAAATCGATTTTTAGCAATCGTGGCCATCTTGAATTTTTGACTGACCTGAAATTTTGCTAGGATCAACTAGACACCAAGAGCAACATTCCTGTGAAGTTTCATGAAAATCCGTCAAGTAGTTTCAAAGGAGTAGTCGCTACAAGTTTTTTACTATATAACTCTATGTAAACAAAGATGGCTGCCGGCAGTCATGTTTAGTGTTGAATCAAAATGATTTTCAACAAGACCAACATCATGTCATGCCGATCATTTTTTAAAAATTCCCAAATCATTTTTCTTATAGTTTTCAAGAAGTAGTCGCCACAAACTTGTTTTTTAAAAATCTATTTTAAGCCGTGACGGCCATCTAGAATTTCCGGCCGACCTGAAATTTTGCTAGGATCAACTAGACATCAAGAGCAACATTCCTGTGAAATTTCATGAAAATCCGTCGAAGTAGTTTCAGTGGAGTAGTCACTACAAGTTTTTACTATATAACTATGTAAATAAAGATGGTCACTGACAGTAATGTTTAATGTTGAATCAAAATTATTTTCCAACGGACCAACATCATGTCATGCTGATTATTTTAGAAAAAGTCCCATATCAATATCACTCGTAGTTTTCAAAAAGTAGTTGTTACAAACTTGTAAAAATCTATTTTTAGCTTTGGTGGCCATCTTGGATTTCACATCAACATGAATTTGTTCTAGGATCAACTAGACTTCATGGGCAACATTTCTGTAAAGTTTCATGAAAATCCAGCCAGTAGTTTCAGAGGAGTAGTCGCTACAATAAATGTTTACGGACGGATGATGGACACCGCACCACGGCATAAGCTCTGCTGATCTTTTTAAACAATTGTTTAATTGCATTTGAATATACAGTTATTTAAAGGGGCTGATGCACTATTTTCAAACAACTTAGGCCATATATGGCATAATGACAAAATGTCTTTTAAAGCAAAGAAAATCACTGCAAATGAAAAATAAGCAGAAATGTATACATTTTACATCTGTATATTTATTTTTAAGCCATTTGCAGTGATTTTCTTTGCTTTAAAATGTATTTTGTCAATATGCCATATATGGTAAAAAAGGCGCGATGACGTCATCGTTCGAAGATGGTCACCTCCATTTATGTTCTTTGCAAATTTTCATTAGATCATATCTCCTTTGTATTTCATGGCATTTTGATAATTCTTTTAGCTTTTTTCAAGTTTTTCAGAACCCTTTTAAACAAATTGTGTTTGAAAATAGTGCATCAACCCCTTTATTAGGTTAACCAACAAAAATCCATTCTCCAGACCTGATGAACTCAAACTGAAGCACTGTATTATATAGTAATATAAAATCTTACGAGTTGTTTCAGTTGTGAAATTATATATATATGGACGACTGCTACGTTCGTGACTATAGGCCGTTATTTCCATGTTTGTATATGTTGTGCCAGCGGCCAGCCCATACAACACAATTTGTGTCTCATTAACATTTGTCTCCGGTAGACGCGGCAAAAGAACAACACTGTAATATTCTGCTAGCCCTTTTCCTGCAGTCCAAGTAACAGTCACGCTGGGAGCTGCCAAGTTGGATGCACTAACTGACCCCGGCTGTTCAGGATCTGAGAGAGACAAATAAAGATACAATAACACTTCGGTAACTTGAACGTTAATTACTCAAATACCATCGGTAACTAATGAACACATACTCGCGTCCTGGCACAATTCCTAAATAATTCATGTATTGTACCCTCAGCATTCGAATATTATTTCTCGAATACCACCCCAAACTCGAAGGCTTTTTATGGTCCAGAGATCATATATGTGTGATAAATACCCATTGGAAGGTGTGATCTGTTGCCATACGAGGTCGGATATTACATTTACACGGCGCCTAAGTTCAATCGAAGTGTGAAAGAAAAGCAAGAAGTGTGAAAATTATGTTCGATTGGCGATAATGAACAGATGAAATAATTAATTTGTGGGAGCTTATTTTATGACTAAATATGATCAATTAAACAATCAAATTACTCTGCTCAACACACTATTATTAATTGTAAACTCGATGTTTGCATATTCTATTCACTTATATTCAACTCATTACCGGTATTCTGATTTCCGGTTTGTATGAATTGCGCTATTTCTCTAAATGAATTTTTATTAAAGATAAAACAAACACATTTTGTGCTGTTATTCCCTGTATTTCCTGGTAATAATTACATATAAATACATCTGTTATTCAGTTTAAACAAACATGCAAGCAAATTAGAACATATTGAGAAAGATTAAGTGCGTACATAAGTAGCACCGTTTTCGATGGTACACAAGTTCGGAAAGATGATTTTTTTATCTCGTACCCCGCGATTTCTCGTGCCCATGACTTCGAGTTATGGAAGTTTGACTGTACTATCATTTGTACATTACATACTATAATCCAAATCAATGAATCATTATGACATTACCATACTGAAATACCACATGGTAGACACATATTACCCCACCTATTCACATTATACAAACACCACACTGACCTGAGTCCTAGAACTACCCTATGCTGAACATCAAGCAAAGGAGCTGCTAATAATGTTTTTATGAAGTCTTTGGTATGACCGGGCCGTGGTTTACAACAAAAAATATCATTATTTGTCAATTTAAAGTCGAATCGAAAGACCACCATAACAGGCCTGATGTTCCCCCATTTATGTTCTTCTAGAGCTGTTCAGCCGAAATGAGAATTTTAAGTGAAACAAGTGAATATAAATTATATTCTAACACGACCCGCGCAGTCTTTCATACACACAATGAAGAGAGGCAACTGTATGTTATTCTACGATAAAATACAGCTGTTCCATTAATTCATCCGTTGGAAGTGCAACGTTACATGACGTCACTTGGTAAATATACGTCACAAAGACAAACTCAACAGTAATTTTAATGAAATGTTAATTACAACAAACTTGCCATGCTCCCAAACCTTGCACACACCCGATATAAACCCATCATATGCACCAGTGCACATAACATTAATAAGCATCTTGAACAAGCTGAGAACGATTGACGTCATACAGTGCAAGCTATATGATGTAAGCAATGACAATTGTTTGTCACGTGACTACTAGTGTATTTAAACAGATTGTACGTGCAGAACTTTGCATATGGGGGCGCCCAATGGAACAGCCTGTAAACATAGCAGCCTCATTATCTTGACCTCCGAGATAATATATAGTGCCCCAACAATAGCGTAAACAATGGGGTTATTGTTGTGTGAGAAGCGAAATAATAACTACATACCTGTATTTTATCGGTGAATAAAATACAGTTAGTCGTTTGGATGCGAGTAATTAAATCACTCGTGCTAACACACTCGTGATTTAATTACTACGCATCCAAACTTATTTCTTAATTAAATTCCATCTTAAAACATGTATGTTCAAACCTATCCTAGGACTGGTTGACATAAAGATGTCGCATGGGACATAATTATAAAAAAAGAGCTTAACTTATGTTTTTAACCTTGTCCAGAATTTGTTAATATAAACATGTAACGGTACTTCAAATTTGGTTTCAATCCAAAAGGTCCTAAAGTTTCTGAGCGAAAATAAGAATGTTAAGTCAAATAAAGGCCATAACTCCATCGTATGTTGTGGCACAATTTAGACCCAAAAATGCATTCCGTTTGCGTTTCGTTTGCGTTCTGTTTACGCTTCGTTCGCATTCAGTTTGCATTTCATTTTTATGAATGCAAATCATTTGCGTTTTTGAATGCATTCAGCGTTTATAAACGAAACTATGCGTTCATTTAAATGCACGGAAAGAACGCATCATAATGTGTGCATTTAAATACACAAATGGAGAAAATGCATTTGCGTTTGTTCGTTCAGCGTTTACCAATCGCAACATTTCTGACGATTAAACTACGCATGATATCCAGTCATGCGATTCTTACCACGAGTCGGTGACTAATGTTTGTGATCATATTGAAGAATGTGTCCTTTGGTTGACATTATTTGGTGGTGTACATTGATGATTATTCTGTTTTCTTTCGGGTTTATGTTATTTTCATCAAACATTTAACATACTTGACACTATATAAACATATGTCGTCTGATTTTACCAACATTATTTCAGTTTTATATTGAAATAATATAAAGTTTGTGCTACACAATATATACATTTCCTATTTTAAATCAGTAAAAATGAAAGTGTGTAATCATGCTTAAAAAAACACCATTTGCACAGTGTATTTCTTTATATTAAAATACAGCAAAACGCACTTCGTTAAAATTATGTACTCAAAAGGATAATATTGAAAGTTATCCGAAATAGCGAAATTGCGTTCGTTTCATTGCGTTCATTTCGTTCGTTGCGTTCGTTTTCAACGTTTAGCATTTGAAAAAATGCATTCATCGTTCATTTTTTAAAACGCTGAACGCTGAAAACGAACGAAACGAACGCAACGAAAGAAATGCATTTTTAAAATATAGATCGTGCAACGTTCATTCTGCGTTCATTTTCCGTTCGTTCTGCGTTCGTTCTGCGTTCGTTCTGCATTTATTTGGGGTACTTGAACGCAACGGGGTCTGTACCAGTATATAAAGTTGTGACAAAAATTATAATATGGTATTCCAGTTGGAAACCCAATAGCCATGAAACCTGTTTATTTCAATATATGTAATGTGTGTTTGTTTGTTAATAATGCATCTATGTTTGCCAACAGTCTGACAAATGAAGGTTAACCCATATTATTACTGTCCCATATTTAAATGTGTGATGCAGGACAGTGCATATATCTATGTGATGCAAAATTATACCGGTGATGAAGAATGTTGATTTAACAGTGTTTGAAAAATAGAGGTACACAAACCTATACAAGTGTATTGGACAGGGTGACCTACTATTTGATTGATTGTGTAGTGGTTGTTAATTTGTTAATTTGTATGTATACCATATAAAGAGAGTAAGGTTAATTAACAGTGTTTAAAAAACATGTAAACCAGCAGAATGCAAACATGAACCAAAACTGCTATTTAAAACACCCTAAGGACGGTGACTACAACAAATACGACACTGGGGTCATCACATAAACATTTGACCAGGGAATGGTGGGGGGTAATCGTGTAATATAATTATGTGTTTACATGTTTTGTTTCATGAACATGTTTATGTTTATTTAAATAGAAATCAATACCCAACAATAAATATTTACAATTCACACATTGCAATTAATCCACAGGTAAATGTATTTATCAATTATCTGAGATTCAGATTTACCTCATTTCCCAGTGCAGTCACGCAGTGGTAAAAGTAGAAATTCATCATGAAAATAATACTTATTCTTACATACAACTTAGTAGCGGTTTTAAATATATGTTTTTCTCCGGGACTATCAAGAAATGTTCATATGATGTTTAAGAGTTAAATTTGTTGACTGACAATATTACAAAAAGGGTGGCCATTCATCTTTAAATACATTTTAAATGAAATGTGTAGGGATTTGCGAAAGCACACCATCAAATTGATTCTTGTTTAGGTTATTAGGAGCTGCCTACTATAGGGTTTGAAATTATAATATTTCCGACAGAATGACATGCAGTCACTGAATGGTCCCAAATTTTACTTATTAAAGGGTCACACGGCAATCTTGAAGTTTGTATCAAGCTTTAAAATTAGTGTCTCGATTTATTAAGTCATTATCATTCTAACTAGAAACCTGCTTGTACATATTTAAATAAAAAATTTAGTTTTCAGTTTTTTTTCTTATTCTACCATAAGTTTAAATATATTATTGGTGCAATATAAACAAAAGTTAATAATATGCAAAAACAATTTGCTTTATTCTATTCTTATAATTTATATTAATGATTGAACAAATGCAAGTTATGAAGAAAAACTAACTGGACGCAATGAGTTTCAAAAAAATCAAGATTGCTGTGTGTCCCTTTAAAAACAGAAAGCTGCTGAAAATATGTCAAAACCCCATTGAACTTAAATTTGGTGAAAATTGGAAACTGTTTAGCACTTAAGTTGTCACTTTAACAAGAATGAATGACACCAAATAAGACAACAGACAACCCATCATTGTATTAAATTGCCTTTGACCGACTGTTCACAAGCTAAAATACGTTTATTTTTCAATAATCAAGGACAGATGTAACATATGCATACATTTTGGTATTTGTGGAACTTGTCAATATCATTATAAATGTATTACCTTCAGCACTTGATAAATACCTTTTATTTCTTCTACTTCAAAAACAATAATTATATATCGGAAATCTATATCAAAATATTGTAAGATTTTTGGCTGAAATGCAAGACTTGTCACTTATTTATTCGCAACCAAAGGACAAGGTATGATAAGGGGATATTTTGGCCCCCAATATGTTCAAAATGCAAAAAATAATATTTACAAATAATCTGTTGTGCATGTTGAAGTAAATTGATCATATTCTATCTTCAAAATATATTTTTGTTTACTTTACTTATCTAGAAGAATTAAGAGGGTCTCAAAAAATGGAATTTTTGGTAATTTTGTTATATTTTGTAGATTTTGGACATTTCTTGGCAAAATTTTGATCCTAAAAATATAGAGCGCACCTCCGAGCACAAATAGTTTTTGGCTGATGATGCATCCCTATCAAGTACATGTTTCAACAAAAAATCAGCTGTGCTCGCGTGTGCGCTCTGTATTTCCAAGATCAAAAACTGATTGAAAACTGCTGAAAATGAACAAAAATGTCATATTTTGAAATAAAAGGCCTTAATAATGTTTGTGAGGCTCTTAAACTCAGTTAGAGCATTTAAAAGTACTTGTTATGACTTTTAATAATGATTCAGTTCATTTATAGCTAAACTAGATATTCAAAACTTGTGCATTAAAACTGTCAATATTGGGGAGCAATTTTGCCCCTTGACATACCTAGTCCTTTCAAATGTTACAGGGTATTTCAATTACCACTAATTTATATAAAAAACTATTGTTCAGGGTGCTTGTTTCAGTTAAAGGTTTTTCAGCATTAACATGAGCAGCTTTAGTAATACAAACATAAAATATACATCATTAGAACTGAAATCTTTAGTGGTAAACGAAAACACTTTACTTTTGAAAATCAATTGAGAAATAAATATTTTACAGCCAAAATCCTTATTTGGTGGGCTTTTTACATGAAAATTCCTTGATGCTTGGGCAGCAAAAAATTAAGAAAACCTCAAATAACTTCAGTTAACATTAATATTTTACTAAAAACTTTCAGAGTGTCTTAATTTACATTTATCCAACACAGTAAAACTATTTTTGAATAAAAAATCGAATAAAGGTATTTTTTTTAAATCTTTGATGCAGCAGAATTCTGCACTGAAGAAGCAATTAACTCTGCATGTAAATTTTTTATATCTCAATCGATTTTGAAAAGTAAGGTATTTTTATTTACCACTAAAAATGTCTGTTTCACTGATATACAATTTATTTAGGTACAAGTAGAATTTTGCCTGAAAGGTCGAAAGAAAGCTTTTGCTGAAAAAAGTACCCCAAACAGTAGTGACGGCATATGTTGCTAAACCTTAAGACTCAAACAAGCGCCCTTAAAAATCTGGTAACAAAACCACATGCTTACCTATTGCCTGTGTTATATTATTTATTCCTGTGTGTTCATCAAAGGTGATGCTGACAGTTATAACATATTCATGGCCAGGAACCAGTCCACTACAATCTGCAGTTTCCTGCTCAGAGCTGCTAACAGTACATTCACGACCCGCTGCATTATCTTGGTATGCTATGACAGAAACGTTCAAGTTAAGTGCTGCCACCTGATCGGTCAATGTCCAACTGACTTGCAAACTGGTGGAGTTGATGTTCTTTTCCTCAATAACCAAATTTTGAGGAACCAATGAAGACTCTGAAAGATAACATCAATTTCATCAGCAGTTTGTTAGAAAGCACACTCAGCATGATGAAGATGAACACTTTAACACTCTTGAAAGCTTCTATGTAATGTACGCAATCTATATAGGTCTCACACCTCAATTAATTTTGCCATAGGGTTACTATACAGCCTTTTCCAACATCTGAGCTTCAAAGCAGCAGGGCAGCAGACATTGTTGTTGGTTTAATATCGTCAGTATAGCCAAGACCAGTAATTAAAACAATAAAATACATAAGTTAGCCAGGTTGGGGTTTTTTCTCGCTCATGTTTTGTGACCTCTACATGCTCTATGGAAAATACAAAATTCATACACTATCTAGCTGAATATGTGCTGCTTCGGTCAAACACTTCTGAAATTTGAATGAAACCTCATATCAACATGGGATTTTCTGCATCATCTGTCTTTTACACTGCAGATGTATGCTATAGCAAAGAAAAACATACTTTTAAAATTAAAAATTGCCTAAAATCGAGAAAAAAATAGAATTATTTTCTGTTTTCCTTTTGTCTCAGGGGACATAATAGAGGTGTGAGACCTATACCCTTCATCAGTAAAGATCAACACTTTACAGACTACATAGCTTCAAATCATATTTTAAAGACATGACATTCTGTAATGCTCATTACCTGTCAGTAATCAGTAAACTTTGCACTCTTTATAAATGATACAAACATCAAAGTAGCCTGGCAAAATGTCTATGTTTTGTGATTGTTTTCCTTACCGCCATTTTGATTTAAATTATAAATTGAATTCAATAATGATTTGATGAATATTTGATCATTGGAGATTAAAAAAAAAGAAAAAGAGTATAATATTCATAAAAAATATCTTGTACTATAGTATATAAAAATCAACAAGTGTGTTGTATTTATGCCATCTTTGCAAATGAAGAATTCCGTGAATTGCTTTGTTTTATTTCTCTATCTATATATACTGCTACACACTCTTTTGAGTACTATGACTAGCCTCGTTTCCAGGGAAGGGTTACAGGCGTGAATGGCTGATTAACACAGAAGTTCAGTGAAATCTTTAACGTGTGCAGGGTATTACTCAGACTCTCCCTGCACATGAGACCCAAGGCTTTACGTCCCCTTCAAGGGATTGCATACTTTAACAGTACCTTGCCAAAGTCAGGTACTGTATACGTCTAAGTGCGTTTAAATAATCCGGGACGTGACCCCATCGGGAATTGAACCTGAGACATCTAGGACAAAAGGCAAGTATGCTAAATCCAGGGACACAGCAACATCATAACTCCATTACAACATTTAAATATTACATCCTCCTTTAACCATCAATGCAATGGTGGCATAGTGACACATTGTCCATGCTTTCGAAAAAATACTAAATACAAATACAAGGTGTATGCCAAATCCAAATACAAATGTGTATACAAAGTTTGTGAATTGAACTGAATTGGGTTTTAAGGCACACCAACACATGAAAGGTTATATGGCGCCTAACAGGCATGAACATGCCAGGCTCATCCTCCATGTACATCGAGATAAAATATGGAAAATGGGCCTAGAACCTTCTCACCCTGAACTGCAGAGTTGCTGCAAATTCTATCGTAGAAACTCCATTTACGCTGGAGCCACGTTTATTGTTTTTCTGCCACTGCTCTTTTGATGTGAGCGAGATGGCACCTGAAACAATGCAGGGATCATGATGAAGACCTTTAATGAACATGAACAAAAAATAATAAAATGAACATGAATTTGGGGGGATTCTACCCATCTGCCTACCCCTCCAAAGGGATCTGCAGTGGCCCTATTCTTTGCCCCATGACCAAATGGGGCCCCCCGGAACCACATGGGGCACAAAGTTTGTGAAGATATATATTACAAGATAACAAACACTTGGAGGTAAACGTTACCATTTTCATTAAAAAGTTAAAGTTCATTGGGACCTTGACCTCTGACCTACTGGTTCCAAACTCAACAGGTGTATACAAAGTTTCATGAAGACTGGTTGAATAGACCTAAGATAACACATTGTATGAAATTTACCCAGGGATACCAACGTCCAATGTTAAAAGTACTGTATCATTATAATTATGGTCTTTTATTCTTCTTATTCTTAGGGGATAGAATAGTTGCCTTGAAATACAGAGGACCCAGGAGGTCCAAGCCTAGGTCTTGCCAGCGACACTGAGTTTCTGCAATGTGTTCTTAGTTAAGACCTTTTCCATTAGCCTCTTCCATTGGAAGGGGACATAAACCAGGCGATCCTATATATCGAAGCAAGTTAAAAAGCCATGTAGGAATCTGGGTAGGGCCAGTCCTGAATTGTATCCTTCCCCCCTCTTCAGAGTGGCTCTAAATAACCTACCATGCGTTGTGATGTTAAAACATTCAAGTTTTCTTACTCATTATTTGAGCTAAAAATGAATTTCCAAAAATGCACTGACAAAAATACATTACCAAAATTGCACTGCCAAAAATGGAAACTCAGCAAAATATGTTCATTTATTGTGTCATCCATAGAAAAGTAGAACATATCAAAAGAATTGAATGCATTTTAATCTGCATTCCAACATTGTCCTGCTTGGTATCTTGCAGTACTGTAACAGTTTGGCCTGTACCACCTCACAAGATGACAGAGTCACTCATGTTTGTGGACAAAGCTGTTACTGAGAAACAGAGCTAAATGCAAAACTAAAATAACATTAATTCCTAAGCCACAGAAAGATTTGCTACATATGGTGCCTGGAAAGTTATGCTTATAAATGTCACAATATTCTGTTTCTGGTGAGACAAAAAAACACTTTTTTAAGAAAACTCATCCAATCCTTTTGACTTACTTGGAATACAAGTTGTAACATTCAAGGTAAAATACGTATCAGCACATGTACATGTCCCGTTTTCACACATTACTTCCCCACTTATACTACTAGCATTACACCCGCCAGTTAGATCGTCTGCTACAATGGTACAGTTTTCCCCAAGGTTTAGGGTTATTGCTTCTGTTATTGCTTCCGTTGCTGTTGTTGGTGATTTTGTTGGAGTTTCCGACCCCACTGTATGTATCTATATAGTCAATAAAAAAAGAAATATATCAAGAAATAAATCTGTGTAGCCCATTCCAATGTTTTTGTCATGCTTTAAAGAAGTATAAAGGAGATGGTAACTAGGAAATAGTACACAGGGGACACTAACTAGAGAAAAGTACAGAAGGGACACTAACTAGGAAAAGGTACAGAAGGGACACAAACTAGGAAGGAATACAGAGGTGACACTTAGCTAGGAAAAAGTGCAAAGGAGACACTAGCTAGGAAAAAGTACAGAGGAGACACTATCTAGAAAAAAGTAAACAGACACTAGCTTGGAAAAAGTACAGAGGGGACACTAGCTAGGAAAAAGTACAGAGGAGACACTTACTTAGAAAAAGTAAGAGGATACACTAGCTAGGAAAAGGTACAGAGGAGACACTAGCTAGAAAAAGATACAGGAAGACACTAGCTACGAAACATTACAGAGGAGACACTAGCTAGGAAAAGGTACAGAGGAGACACTTGCTATGAAAAAATACAGACGGGACACTTACTAGGAAAACGTACAGAGGGGACACTAGCAAAAAGTAAAGAGGGGACAGTTACTAGGAACAAGACCTCAGTCTGAGAATGTCTCGCCTACCGCGGTTAATGGCATTTGAAATATTTTATTAAATTTGTGCTTAAATGATGTCCACTAGAGACAACACTTCATATGACCAAGAATCAAACAATTAAAAGCGAGGTAATCATAAGAAGTTGTTACTGAGGTTTAGTTGTTTAACCAGGGTTTAGTTTGGGGAAAGTAACATAAAGTATGACCTTGACCTTGGTATTTTTTGTTGTTCAGCGATGTCCACAAATACTAACAATACAAAAAGTCATATGACCATGTATCAAAGACATAAAGTGAGGCAATCTGATCACATAAAGTTAAATGAGTTTAACTTACCTATCAAAGGTTAAGTTTGGGGGAAATAACGCAAAATATGACCTTGGTATTTTTTGTCATCCAGCAATGTCCACCAATGCCAACAATACATATGACCAAGTATCAAAGACATAAAGTGAGGCAATCACATAAAGTGAACTGAGGACAAGTTATCTAACAAAGGTTAAGTTTGGGTAAAATATGACCTTGACCTTGGTATTTTTTGTCATCCAGCGATGTTCACCAATGCCAATAATACATATGATCAAGTATCAAAGTCATAAAGTGAGACAATCAAATACAGTTAACTGAGGTTAAGTTACCTAACCAAGGTTAAGTTTGGGGAGAATACCGGTAACACAAAATATGACATTGACCTTGGTAATTTTTGTCGTTCAGTGATGTCCACAAATGCAAACAATACATATGACCAAGTATCAAACAAAGAAATTAAACTGATCAGAAAAAGTTAACTAAGGTTAACTTAATACCTTACCAAACTGATGTTTAGGGTAAATAATGCAACACATGACCTTGACCTTGCAAAACATGACCTTGACCTTGATATTTTTTGTCGTTCAGCAATGTCCACCAATGCCAACAATATACATGACCAAGTATCAAAGACATAAAGTGAGGCAATCACTTAAAGTTAACTGAGGTTAAGTTACCTAACCAAGGTTAAGTTACCTAACAAAGGTTAAGTTTGGGGAAAATAAGCAAAATATGACCTTGACCTTGTTAATTTTTGTCATTCAGTGATGTCCACCAATGCCAACAATACATATGACCAAGTATCAAACAAGAAAATGAGCCAATCACATACAGTTAACTGAGGTTAACTTACCTAACCAAGGTTGTTACCTAACCAAGGTTAAGTTTTGGGAAAATAACGCAAAATTTGACCTTAACCTTGGTAATTTTGGCATTACGTGATGTCCCTTGACCCAACAAAGCATCTAACAAAGTTTCAGAAAAATTCGAGCAGTGATTGGTCAGATATAGTTGATTTAAAATTTCGGCCGCCGCCGGAAAAGTGACGGCTATGTCTCGCTACCCACTATCGTGGGCGAGACAAAAAGTACAGAGGGGACACTTACTAGAAAAAAGTACAGAGGGGACACTAAACTATGAAAAAGTACAGAGGGGACACTAATAGAGCTGGGAGGAATACTCAAGCTCCCCATCGGTAATATGTAAAAGTATTGCTAAGCAAAATATGTAAACACAAGTGTTTCAAAACAAAATCTTACCTACCAGGCTGCATCACAGTGATTATTGATGCGATGCCTTCTGGATTCACGTCTCCGTCCGGCTGTCGGACATACATCATGTACATAGCTCATGTTTACAGTAATATACGAATCTAAAATTGCGTCACGTCATACATTAGTTCACAAAGCATTTTCATTTCCGGAATCAGAGAAACATACAGCCAAAGTTGGCTTTTATTGGCACTGCACTGTTTCGAGGCAGCCATGTTTTTAGAGGTCGTGGAACAAAGGAAACACAACTCTAATTGCGGGAATACATCTTTTATTCCAAGGAAAATAATAACTACGAGTACCCGAGTACCCGCGGGTAATAGTGGCACAGATACCTGCATAGAAAATTACTACCCGTCCCAGCTCTTAGTCACTAACTAGGAAAAAGTAAAGAGGGGACACTAACTAGGAAAAAGTACAGAGAGGATACTAAAAGAAAAAGAAAAAGTAAAAAAGATTACTAGAAAAAAGTACTGAGTAGATACATCAGCGGTGAGGGCATAATAATGACATATATAATATGATCGATAATAAAAACATTTGAATAAAAAAGTGTTATCAGAGAGTAAAAGTTAATTCTAAGTTTGTTTCAAATACATAATGACACTAGCTTATGAAACTTATTATAATATTGTCAATGATAGCTAACTGTATTCATCCCCTTCGTAATCCATATTTAGGTGCATGAGGTCAATTTCAGGATGTGATAACAGTCAAGAGGAAAGCAGACTTGTAATTTACAGTATCACAACACAGATCTGGATAGCTATACAGTAGAGGGTCAAGGTGGAGATAAGGGGGTATGACCCACACTGACATGTGAAGAAAAGAAAAAAGAAAATCACCAAAATGTCAAAAATGGGCTCAGAACATGTTTTTTGGGTTGTCAATTAATTTTTTAAAGGCTGAACCCGCCCTCATCTCAAATCCTGGATCCACCTAAGCTATACAGTACATTGACTGCCCATCCTGATCATCTGGTGTATAATTATTTTTGTGTGGGATGCTTTTAAAAATCATTTAGTCATATTAGGATGGTATCAACTTGTAACAGTGAGCGCAATGCTCAAAAATATACTGCTACCACAATGGGATACTACAACATACACACATGACACCAAGTCACAGAAAACTGACACCAGCCCGACTAGTCACAACTAACTACCCGCAAGGCTTTATATGCTCAAACTCAAGCAAGGGAGCTGCACATACCATTTTTATGAAGTATTTGATGTGACCAGGCCAGCAATTAACATGTTGCCAGTTGTCAATCATTTATCCATTTCAACCAATCAAACCAGAACGATACCTCCGACAAACAACAGCACGTGTATAAAGCACGTGCAACTATGACATAACATAATATTATATAAACTATTGTCAATATACTCCGACATCAACAAGAGGGCGGAGATATCTTAGTACTGGCGACATGTTAATTTAACCCATGACCTTAGACCTTACCACATATGAAGCAGACACTCTACCACTATAAGCTAATACCGTGGTTTGATTACAGGTCTACTGCTACAATAATAAGTTAAGTTTAAATTTGAAAAATTACATGTAAGATACTGTAAATATATTTTAGGAGTACAGAAGAAAACCACCAACTTTGCTGTTATGTCTGATTCTGGTCGTCTGCCTGTGTACTTTGATGTTATCTTACAGTTAATGTTAAAATATTATCACCGTCTAGTCAATAATCTGTCCAACCTTCTTGCAGATGGTTTGCTTGAATCCAAAAGTCTTCATCATAAAGGTATTCACTCATGGTATTCAGAAATTGTATCAATTCTTAAAGTTCTAAACATGGACATTGATCAATTTTCTCCCCACTCCCCCTCAGTAATGTCATTGTCAAAACTTATAAAAACAGTGAAACTAAAATATTTGAAAACTTCCAGGAAAATTGGGACAAAGACAAAACTAAGCTCCTTCCTGGAAAATTGAGAACTTACTTCACTTTTAAACATGATTTTCAATTAGAAGAGTATAGTATCGATAATTTTGAAAAATGTACTGCCATTGCTAAATTTCCTCTAAATTCTATTAATAAACTGATCATTTTGTTATCTTTTCTGATTCACTTTCCTCTCTTTAAGCCCTGGGTAATATGAAACATGATAATCCAGTTGTGCTTCAACTTTTAGAGAAATACAATTCTCTTATAGTTGATAAAGTTACCATTTTCTGCTAGCTTACAAGCCATATAGGAATACGTGGTAATGATAGAGCTGACAGTGTTGCTAAGGCAGCATTAGGTTTACATATATCTAATGCCAAATTACATACTGATTTTAAAAGTAGTATTAACACATATATTCGTAACTCTTTGCAAGTCGCTTTAGATTTGTCAGTGAACAATAAACTCCATTCAATTAAACCACTACTCAGAGAATGGTGTCCTAGCTTCTTAGTAGACCCATTCGTCAAGAAGAAGTTGTCCTAGCCCGGTGCAGGATAAGGCATACACGTTATACTCATTCATATTTATTACAAGGTTAGCAATTACCAGAATGTATACCCTGTTCTGCACCGTTAACGGTCAAACATATATCTTGTTGGAATGTGTAGACTTTGATCCAGTATGCGGCAAAGGTACTACACAGTTAATACTATGAAAGAGTTATTTGATACTACAGATTTTAATCTTATTTTAGATTTTCTGAAAGAAATCAGACTTTATAGATCATTATAATATGTTCCTATATATATTTACGTTGGCGGGCATTTGTTTATTTACATATATACATGACATAAAGTGTTTATATTACTACCATATGATCCCTGATTTGTAAATTGTTTTATCTTTATACATTTACATTATTTTCAATTACTACTTCATTTCTTCATCTTTCATCAGTTTTGCACACAGTATGACCTATGTATGTGTCGACGTGCCGTAAAACACCATTCATTCATAAACTGAAAATCGAAACTGGTAGATATACTAATACTCCTGTGGAACATCGATTATGTGAACATTGTACCAGTAATCTATAGATGATGAAATGCCATTCCTCCTAACATGTCCTTACTATTCAGATGAAAGAACTACTTTATTAACATGTATCTCATAATGTTCTAATTTGTCCAGCCTGGATTTGCATAATCAACTTATTTGGTTAGTATCTTGTGAAAGTATACAGTCATTCTGGAAGCATTGGGTACTTATTTAATGCAGTCTTTTAAACAACACAAATAACATTAATAGTCATTATAAGTACTATAAAATTACCGGTCTGATTATAGTTTAAGGGACTGTTGACGACTCTGCTCAGTGTATGTGCTCTGGTTATTTTGTTAGTTTGTTTTTTACCAATCACTGTAATCAACATACTTAATTACTTGCCCCTTTGAGGGCCCTTAATTGGTTAATAAAATCTTGTATCTTGTATCTTGGTACACTGTTCCTATATATTGTTATAATTCTACGAATAGGTGGTCATGCTACAACAGCCTAAAAGTCCCTTTCCCACTATCAACAGGCAAATTTCACAACAGATGTACACCGTTTCTAAACTTACTGACGACGAGGTACATGTATATAATATATATAACTTGCACATTTTGAGAATACAAACTCTACAGACATATATAAACAGTTTTAAACAGTCAGGCCAAACCAACTCATAATTCATTTTACGCATTTATTAAATCACGGGTATTTTAAGAACCCGTGAATAAATCTATACTTTTCATCGGCACATATACATTATTATATGACCTGGACAGAGTTTTGATAAACAGGTTTGTAGTGTAATATTGAACTTTGCCATTACTTGGCGGGTTAGTTTCTTCAAGGAAAGATTTGCTTGGAGTTAAAACTATGTTTTGGTTTTAAGATAATAACAGTGTACGTGTATTAAAGCCATACAATTATTAAGGAAAGTTTACAATTAAGCAATTGAAAGCGCTATATATAAGCAACAATATTCATAATAAATGTGCATTAGGTGACAGGACATTCTGTTCATTTATAGTGTTTGCCAGTGATAGCTTAAACAAGCAAATGGGAAAATCTGGCATGTCAAAATCAGCGAAACTCCCATGTGCAAATAAAAGATAACATAAAAAGAAAGAAAAAAGAAAACAGAAATAGCAGGTTTTGATAATCTATTTGTGTTTTTTTTTCCTTTTTGTTTTATCTAGAGATATAAAGGATTTTAAAGAAACTCATGGCAATCTTGAAGTGCATATCTTAAACTGAAATATCTAGCACCTAGCTCAATAGCTTGATTTATTAATCCAGTATCAGTTTGACTGTAAACCTGATTGCATATAATACATAAAATGTAAATAAAAGGGGTAGTCATTTTTCTTTTTGTTATTCTGCTATACGTTTAAATATTATTACATCGAATTTTAGTTACGGTCCCAATTTGATTCCTTCTATATTTAATATGTAATTTGACTTCTTTTAGTAAAATTTCAGCAAGTCAAATTATTCACTTACTCTATGTTTTTAATCTTAACATACATTTTGACATTACACTCGTTTATATTCGAAGTTCAACTGAATTGTGAAAGGCAAGTTTGATCAATTTTGCAAGTTAATATATGGCTGCCACGATTTTTACTTTAAAGTTTATGTTTATGTCGTTTAATGGCTCATCAATATATTATAGGTTATTTGCATTTCAAGCAACCCCAGAAAGAGAGGAATGAGACATAGGAATCTGAGGAACCTGCCCTACTCTAGCAAATAAAAAGGGTCTATAACTAGCCCAGAGAAAACGTCCGATACACGACACCTCCTAAGTTTACTTCTCCCATCCAACGCATGAAGCTAAGTAAACTTTTCTTGCTGAAGAACACACCAAAGAAACTGGTTCAATGGCACGCTCCCCTGGGTCAGACCAGCCCCTTTGTGGGAGGTTGTCAAACTTGCACAGACCTAAGAAATATTAACATTGTATTATTACCTGTGTGAGGGACACAATCAGTATCAATGGTACAAGCATTGTGGGTGTGGCCGTTGGTCTCCTTATTTACATATCATTAAATCTGAAAAAAATAATTTAAAAGTGATTAACAAAGTTTAAGCAAAAGAGTTAATTATCATCAAATTTCAAATAAATCCATAAAAATGAGATCCCATGAAAATTGAACAGTAAAATATATGATCCCATCTCATCCCTGTTGTATTTTGTGATTAAATTATTTATTTATTTTAAAATATGTCTAATAAACATCAATTTATATTCAGCAATAAAGCATGGTGTAAATTTTGAAAACAACATACTTTTTGCCATTCTATAAATGGAGCTGGTATTTTCACACTTTGTACACATATGCAAGACAACATAATTGAAGAGTACAATGTAAAATGTTTTCAATACAAATTGTAACCGTGGTGTTGGCATACTGGTAGAGTATCCTCCCTGCATTTTGGAGTGAGTGGCTTCGTATAACATGACTGGATGGGGTATCATGTCATTTGTCTACGGCGTGGTGTCCACTATAAAGTTGGTTATTGATCCCTCTGCTATAAGTAGACACCGTCATGACATGACTGAATGATTGTAAAAGGCAACCTTAAACCACAAACACAAATTGTCCAGTCCAGACTCTATTGTGCCTACACCTTTAGGATGTCATATTGATTAAAAGGTAGAGGGACTGTAACCCTTAAAACTACACACACACACGCGCACACACAAATTGTTAGTGCGCTTTATTTTATTAATCATATAACCAAACAGGTAGCTAATGTGCACTCAAGTCATTCTCAGTTATGAAAAGCCGTGACGTCACATATATATATATAATTTCTCTACTGGTATCCCAATTGCTTAGCAGCCTTGGTTGCTCAGTGAATAAGGTCTTGGTTTAACCCTTAACCACCTATATATCTATAATGGACTGTTCCTTCTTTGAATTAAAAACCTGATCAGTCTGCGAGTTAGGCTGAGCTGGGTTTACAATGGACGCAAAGGCTTTTATAGTTGTGATTAGTGGGTTAAGGGTTAAGAGCTTCAGATCTCTACACTACATGGATTCACTCCCTGGCTAAACATGTCAGATGAAAAACCTAACCCTTCATCTCATCTCCCTCTGAGGTGGCTGTCTCAATATTATTAGGATTCTTGACAGGGGACATGGGCTCACATTCCCCGCCTGGAAATTATATTCACCCGAGCCGTTAGGCGAGTGGGAATATACTTTCCAGGCAGGGAATGTGAGCCCATGTTCCCTGTCAAGAATCCTAATAACGAATTTGTCATACTTCAAAGCTGTTACCATTTATTTAAGAAAAAAACACAGCCAAAAGCACGTTTGTAGTTCATCATTAAAACTGTCATTTAACCTTCCTGGTATTCACCAACACATTTTATTGACAGTTGAATACTTCCATCCTTCACAATAATTTATTATCAGCCAATTAAACCATTTAGTATGTTATCAACAACCAATGAAATCATTCCATGTTATCAACCTCATTTAAGCAACAGAAATTTCTGATGACAACTGTTTGAACCAAAACATGTTTGCAGTTTGAATGGTTCCTTATTTTAATTAAAATTGTATGCAGCTAATGGTAAAGCAGAGATTTGCCTTTTCATCATTTGTGTTTTACATATACAATACAATACAATAACTTTATTCAGCAATTAAACATACAACACATGTTTATAGCCTACACAATTACATGAAAGTATGAAGATAGTGAGAACATGAACACATCCATATTAAACAAATAAACATACAATTACAATATAGCAGATTTACTGAGAAGCACATTATTTCAAAATCGCTTTAATGAAAAATAAGAATTTAACATCAGGAAATTTCCTTTATGTACTATTCCTTAATTTGAGAGCATAGAATATAAATTTCGCTAAATTTACAACTGTACATTTTGACTTTGATGTCATAAGCGAATCAAACTTGTTCAAATTTATACATCATAAGTATCATTTGTGATGTAGTAAAACATACATGTACGAAGAAATAATTTGAATTTTTAAAATTATAAATAGTGTCACAAAGAAAGCAAGCTGCCAATTTTAAGAAAAAAGCTGTTATACTAAATGTACCCTATATTTGTGAGAAATTTTTATTATCCCCACGCTTTTTTAAAAAGAAAGCGTCATTATCTCCCACACTAAAAACAAGATGGCCAAGATCGCCTTAAGGGTGCCCTCTGGTGAATATCAGAACAGATAGAATTTTTTATTTTCCTGTTTGTTATGAAGACTAACATATTACTAGTTAGTTTCTGGAAAAATAATGATGGGTCGGTGATTTAACTTTTTCGCAAAATTAATCTTTAGTAATACACTCTCACAGTGCGGTTTTAAATTCTGAATCAGCTGCAAATTGTGTATGGCAACTTACATGTGTGTAGTGTGGTTTGCAGAACAGGTATCGATTTTCCGTCTTTTTTAATGTAATAGATCATACTTTAGGACGAAAAATTAAGGGTTGGGGTATTTTTATCACCATCTGAAAAATTAGTACATCCCTTGTCATTACCCCACCCAGTTTACTATAAATTGCATTTTTAAATTTGTGATCCATAAATTTTTCATGATAAAGGAACAGATAACTTTTTGAGATATTTTGTCTACAATATATACAAGACCTGAGTATCAAAATGAAAAAATAAAAATTGGGGGTCGGTGTGCATATAAGAAAGATATTCAATAAAAACTGAGAAAAAAATGTGCTTTTTTAGATTTCGACGAGCTCTGACATATAACGGCATAGGTCTGTAACAAATAATAGGAAAATACTTTTTATTCCTGTCTATGTATATGCTAACACATGTTTTTGTAATAAAGTTTAAATTAAGTGAATATCTTAAATGGTTTTTTGAGAAATACCATCTTTTGTACCCCTACCCCCCATTTTGGCTTATGTTAAAAATTGTCAATTTTGGGCACAACATGTGAGGTCAAAAAAAAATCAAATTTTTTTTTATTTTTTTTGCACTAAAATATCCCTATTTGGCATAAGTTTGTTACTGTATAATTATTTTTTCCAGTTTTATTATAATTTTTGAAATATAACAAATGTAAATTTGCGGAAGTGCAAAAATCCAAAACCTCAGCAGAGGGCACCCGTAAATCGATCACCTGAGTACTGGCACATTATCGAACTTCTTCGAAACCTTATAGTCATATACAATCTGTGCAAGTTTGGTTAGGATTGTTCAAGAAATGTGGCCTCTGTTGTGTTAACAACATTGATATAAAGATACTGACAAAGTTTGTATCACCTGGCCAAATGTGACCCCAGGGCTACATGTAATATATGAGAGCTGTGTGCCTTGTGGTTTCATAGAAGAAGATTTTTTAAGTTTTTCCCTTTACAAGTCTATGTAAAACATGTGAACCCTGGGGCGGAGCCAAATGTGACCCCAGGGTCACCATTTGAACAAACTTGTTAAAGGACCATAAGAGTATAGTAAATGCAAAACATTAAACCTCTGGCTCTTGTAGTTCCAGAGAAGACTTTGTTTTCCCTATATAAGTCTATGTAAAACTGTGACCCTCCGGACAGGGCCAAATTTGACCCCAGGGTCACCATTTGAACACACTTGGTAGAGGACCATAATAGCAAATGCAAAATATTAAACCTCTGGCTCTTGCAGTTTCAGAGAAGAAGACTTTAATTTTGTTCCTATATATATCTATGTAAAACTGTGACCACCAGGGCGGGACCAAATTAGACCCCAAGGTCACCATTTGAACAAACTTAGTAGAGGACAATAAGCTGATGCTACATGTAATACATGAAAGCTCTGTGCCTTGTGGTTTCAGAGAAGAAGATTTTTTTATGTTTTTTCCTAAACAAGTCTATGTAAAACTGTGACCCCCGGGGTGGGGTCAAATATGACCCCAGGGTCACAATTTGAACAAACTTGGTAAAGGATCATAATCTTATAGTAAATGCAAAATATTAAACCTCTGGCTCTTGCAGTTTCAGAGAAGATTTTTTAATTTTATTCCTATATAAGTCTATGTAAAACTGTGACCCCCGGGTCTGTGCCAAATTTGACACCAGGGTCACCATTTGAACAAACTTGTTAGAGGACCATAATCTTATAGTAAATGCAAAATATTACACCTCTGGCTCTTGCAGTTCCAGAGAAGAAGATTTTTTTTACTTTTCCCTATACAAGCCTATGTGAATCTGTGACCCACGGGGCAGGGCCAAATGTGATCCCAGGGTCATTATTTGAACAAACTTGGTAAAGGACCATAAGAGTACAGTAAATGCAAAATATTACACCTCTAGCTATTGTAGTTTCAGAGAAGAAGATTTTTTTTCCTATACAAGTCTATATAAAACTGTGACCCCTGTGGAGAGGCCAAATTTGACATCAGTGTCACCATTTGAACAAACTTGGTAGAGGACCATACTCTTATAGCAAATGCAAAATATTAAACATCTGGCTCTAGCAGTTTCAGAGAAGAAGACTTTTTTATTTTATTCCTATATAAGTCTATGTAAAACTGTGACCCCCAGGACAGGGCCAAATTAGACCCCAAGGTCACCATAAGAACAAACTTAGTAGAGAAAGCTCTGTGCCTTGTGGTTTCAGAAGAAGATTTTTTAAAGTTTATTCCTATATAAGTCTTTGAAAAACATGCAAAATCTTTGGATCCCCAGGGCACGGTCATTTTTGAACCTGGTGACTTCATTTGAACAAATTTGATAGTCTCGGTGTCGGCGATCATTTTAAAAGAAAACCTGTCAAAAATCTGTCCAGCGGTTCTTGAGAAGAAGATTTTTTAAGATTTCAACCATATATGGTAATGGCAGCCATCTTGGATGTCGCACTGACCTAATTTTAACAAATCTACAAAGCATTCATCTAAGGATCATACAAGTGAAGTTCGGTAAAAATTGGCCAAGCGGTTTCTGAGAAGAAGTCGTCTGAAGCAAAAGTTAACAACGACGCAGCTCAGGTATCTAAACAAGAAATCCGTGGATTCACATGTCTCGCCTAACGGGGGCAGGACTTAAAAATAAAAAGGTCAATGATGCTTAAATGGAAGTTTGTAAACATTTTAGTAATTAATTTGCTGAGATGACATTTAAGTGCATTTGTTTAAAAAGAAAATGCCATTCTATTAAAAACAAGAGGCCCAAGAGGGCCTGTGGATGCTCTACTGGCTAAAACGGCTCTTATATCGAGGGTTGTCGACATAAAATTCCCATCAGTAGTTTTTTTAAAACATTGCAAAAACAACAGGGATAGGATGGCCTTAGATCGCTCACCTGGTAATCATGGGCAATATGTCTGCTGTGTCTAGTCTGGCATGGGCATTTTTTAACTTTCTTCTATGAATGAAATTTCATAAAAATGGGTGGGGGAGGGGGAGGGTTTATATTAACATTTTAAACAAATATGGTAAATATCAGATAAAAAATGAAGTAACTAAGATTTAATAAAGGAAAATACAAAAATACAATAATTATAGCATTTTTCAACAAATCAAGGGCCATAACCTGTTGTTACTAACTAGATATAGCTGGTTTTCGAACTTGTCCAAAATTTCATTGATATACCATGCTTTACACAACTAGACATCATACTGAGGCTTCCTGCCAAATTTTGTAAAAATCCAACAAGCCGTTTAGGAGGAGTAGCGCCGACAAGAAATTTAAAGTAAAAATTTCAAAGTGCCATAACTCCGTCATAAATCAGCAAACTGGAAAAAAAGCGCGATATGCTCAACAAGACATCTTACCGATGCTTCCTGCAAAGTTTCGTCGAAATCCAACAAGGCGTTTTGGAGGAGTAGCGCTGACAAAAATTAACAAGAGGTCAATGACCTTGAAGCCCTACTGATTGATTTTGATTTCAGGAAGTAAGTCGCTACAAACTTGTTTTTTGAAAATTTATTTTTAGCCGTGGCGGCCATCTTGAATTTCCGGACGACCTGAAATTTTACAAGGATCAATTAGACATCAAGAGCAACATTCCTGTGAAGTTTCATGAGAATCCGTCAAGTAGTTTCACAGAGGAGTAGTCATTACAAGTTTTTACTATATAACTCTATGTAAACAAAGATGGCCGCTGCAGCCATGTTTAATGTCGAATCAAAACGATTTTTGACAAGGACCAACATCATGTCATGCTGATCATTTTAGAAAATGTCCCATATCAATATCACTTATAGTTTTCAAGAAGTAGTCGCTACAAACTTGTTTTTTAAAAACCTATTTTTAGATTTGGCAGCCATCTTGGATTTCACATCAACATAAATTTTTGCTAGGATCAACTACACTTCATGGGCAACATTTCTGTAAAGTTTCATGAAATCCATTCAGTAGTTTCAGAGGAGTAGTCGCTACAAAAAAAGTTTACGGACAGACGGACAGATCTCTGATCAGTAGAGCTAAAAAAAAAATGTCAATAGGCTGTTACTCCATCAAAAATCAATGAACCGGAACAAAATGCAACAGCAATGCTTCCTGCTAACACGGCGTTAACACCAAAAATAAATAAAAATAAAAAAATAAGGAAAATAAAAAAAATTAATCAAGAAATTAAAAAAAAAAATATCAAGGGGCTGTAACTCCATCAAAAATCAATGAACCGGAAAAAAAAATGCAATAGACACAGCAATGCTTCCTGCTAACATGGCGTTAACACCAAAAAAAAAAAAAAAAAAAAAAAAATAATGAAATAAGAAAATTAAAAATAAATAAATAAATAAAAAAGAAAGGATTAAAAAACATTTTTTTAATTAAAACAAAAAATTACCAATAATGAAAAAAAAGGCAAAATATCTGGTAAAGAACAGATGAAAACTGAAAGCCCTATCATATTAAAGAGGCTGAGTATAGCATTTTTAACTAAATCAAGGGCCATAACTCCGCTGTTATTTGTCCGATCTGGCTGGTTTTTGAACTTGTGCGAGCTTTCATTGATATTAAAAATCTGGTAAAGTTTGGTAAAGATCGGATGAAAAATGAAGGCCTTTGGCCATTAGTGCTAAAAATCATCAGCTCCAAAAAGTAGGTCAAGGTCATACATGAAATCCAGGCATCCAAAAAAAAGATGCACTAACGAACACACAACTACGTCAAAACAGAATATGTTTTCTTCCAAAGATTAAGATATAAATTAGGTTTAAAACATCTAGTGCATAATTCTAGTTCATGAGAAAGTGATGTAAATGTAACAATTAAAGTTATCTGCCCTTTGCTTGGATGGTGAAGGTCACATCCACATTTGCTTTGTCACGTTGCAATGTACCACTCAAGATACAACTATAAGCAAAGTTTGAAAGGTCTTAGTGCATACAGTTTGTGAAAAAGTGACCTAAACGCCAAAGTTGAAGGTAAAAATTATAAGGTTATCTGCCCTTGCTTGGAAGTTCAAGGTCACTTCCATATTTGCTTTGTCACGTTGCGATGTACCACTCAAGATACAACTATAAGCAAAGTTTTAAAGGTCTAGTGCATACAGTTTGTGAAAAAGTGACCTAAACGCAAAAGTTGAACCTAAAAATTATTAAGTTATCTGCCCTTTGCTTGGAGGGTCAAGGTCACTTCCACATTTGCTTTGTCACATTGCCATGTACCACCCAAGATACAACTATAAGCAAAGTTTGAAAGGTCTAGTGCATACAGTTTGTGAAAAAGTGACCTAAATGCAAAAGTTGAACCTAAAAATTAGTAAGTTATCTGCCCTTTGCTTGGAGGGTCAAGGTCACTTTCACATTTGCTTTGTCACGTTGCCATGTACCACCCATGATACAACTATAAGCAAAGTTTGAAAGGTCTAGTGCATACAGTTTGTGAGAAAATGACCTAAACGCAAAACTTGAACCTAAAAATTAGTAAGTTATCTGCCCTTTGGTTGGAGGGTCAAGGTCACTTCCAAATTGCTTTGTCAAGTTGCGATGTACCACCCATGATACAACTATAAGCAAAGTTTGAAAGGTCTAGTGCATACAGTTTGTGAGAAAATGACCTAAACGCAAAACTTGAATGTTGACGCCGCCGCCCCCGCCGGAAAAGCAACACCTATGTCTCTTTTTTTCTTCGAAAAGACGAGACAAAAAGTGTTAGGGAATGTTGTTAATGCCTCATTTGTCCGTCCAACCATTACCACATTTCCTCCTTAACCACTGAGCGGAATTCAACCAAACTTAGTATATGACTTTCCCACATGAAAATAGCGAGCAAGAGCAACATTGTTTTTAGCTTTCATTTTTCCATTTTTGCACAAACACTATATCAAATGACTTTATTATTTCAAACTCGAACGTCTGTCCACTATTAAAGGGACACACAGCAATTTTTAAGTTTGTATTAAGCATTAAAATTAGCATCTTGATGTATTAATCCAGTATCATTATCCTGCTTGCATATAATTAAATAAAAATAAAAAATTCAAATTTAGCTGAGTATGTGTTATGATTTTCTTGTTGTTCCGCCAACTACATGTTTATAATAAATTAAAAATGGATATAAGACAATAACAAAATGTTCAGCTAATATCTCACAGGTCAATGATAAATTCCTTGATGAAAAACAATCATTTGTGAAATTAAATTCCTGTCTAAAGTGAAATATCTAGCAGTTCAAATGACCACAGAAAGCGATTGTTGTGGATTGATGGCAGTGTCATCAGTGAACTCCCATAGGTTTTTCAAGATTAACATGGATGAAGAAGAAAAAAAAAATCTGTTGGTTTGTGGAACTGAAACCTTAAGTCGTCCGTCTGTAACATTTGAATAAAAAACAAATTCTCAACCCATTTTTATAGATTTTTTTTTCAAAATCCCAGCAGGGTTTTGGGACCTGTTCATGTTGCTAAATTTAATATTACATATATATATATCAATATCAGGATTTTTTTCGAGAAAATTGGGGAACTTAGGCCTTGGCCTGCTGATTGCTGATTTTGGGAAAAAGAAGTGTTAGACTGTCAAAATTTGGGTGGGGGGAACAAAAGAGCATGATTTTCGCAATTTAGGCGAATGTTTTTCAGAGAAAACTTTTATTAAATGTATGTTTTAGGTACATAATAATATCAATAAGTATTGAATTTAGCAATGATTTCAACATACAAACATGCAATGAATTTTAACATACAAATAAGCAATAAACAATATTTTTGAGTTTTTTAGATTAGGAATTATTTTACCCAGAATTGGGAAAATAAAGAGGTTTTGCAATTGGGAAAAAAACCTATATACACTTCTCAAAACTGCTAACTACACCGCTCACGTTTTGGGTTATATATATCGATGGGTTGAATGTTTTTCAATAAAATAAAAAGGAAATACCAATTCAATCATTTTTACATCATTTCATTTTATTTTTTTCATGGGCAATGCTAGAACTAAACCACAATAAGCAATTACAAACGACCCATGTAAACACTAAAGTCACACTTTTCCCATATATACATGTAGCATTGCCCATGAGTTCAAACCCACGAAGTGGATTTGCTGAGTTTTTTTGCTGAGTTTCTATTTATTTATAAATGCTTCCGGATGAACTCGCACTTATTTAGTCAGCTCATACATTTTTATACTGTTTTGATTCTGTAAATTTTTTATTTATTTAATTATTGAATTATATAGTTTTTTTTCAATTAAGTTTGGTGCCTAATTTAATCTACATCTACAGGCTTCCTGAAGTTATGTCCGTGGTCTACAGACCAAGAACCACCAAGCCGTAGTTCACGACCAGATGAAACTATAATGTCCAATAACAACAAAGCAGTAGCTGCAGCACAACAACAACATGTTTTACTCAACTTGTATTTTTTTTTTTTTTTAAAAAAATAAAAATGTGGGGGTGGGGCCGGGGGTGGGATACGGAGGGGGGGTTGACTATTTAAAAATACAGAAATGGGAAGTTTTGACACATTTGGGGGACAAACTGACTAGGGATCGCATCGACTTGGGGACGTTTAGACTGACATCCTCATATATATCCTATATCCGCAATGGTGCACTTCCAGTAGTTGTTGATGTATGGGTGTAAAACCGGTCAACTTTTATTCAAATAAAGCCAACTTTAACAGTTCTTGCAACTTACCAACTGCTCTAAATAAGTCAGAACTTCTTATGTTATCGTCTGTAAAGCGTTTGTACAATAGTGCATCCGTGTTCTTTACAAAATACACACTTTGATACTCAAACAGCTCGATGATACATTTTTCACACTTCCTCCTTTCGCTTTACTGATCACGTGATTTGTTGTTGTTGTTTTTGTTGTTAGTGGCGCGCAATATCAAAATCTACCATAATCTACCCGAATCTACCCAAATCGTCCCTTTTATGTAGTGATTAATAGACTGAACATAGAAGGAATGATTGACCTGTGTCACGTCGACACATAAATAGGTCATATTGTGCACAAAAACCGACGAAAGATGAAGAAATTAAGTAGTAATTAAAACTTAATGTAAATATATAAAGATAAAACTATTAATATACAGTCAAACATAGGTATTATTTAGAGTTCTGAAAAACTTGGGAAAAGGTGAAAACATGTCAAAAAAGAATGATAAACAAAGAAGATATGACCATCGCGTGGCACTGTATTTATATTGGATAAGGGACTGTAATAGACAATAGATATAACAATCGAACAGGAAAAGTAGCATTTAAGGACGGCAGTCAACCACAAACACACACAGAAACAAAGAACAACTATATATAAAGATGAATAAAAGGCAAGATAAGACATCACAAACACATAAGGGTTGACAAAAGGGCTACCGCCTTGGAACGGTCAGTGGCAAGAAAGGCCGCTGAGGATTTAAACCAGGCTCTAGGGTGCACCAAACCCCACTCTTACCCTATTTTCATACCAATAAATGGGACAGTGTAAATAAAGATATTCCCGCCAGGTTATTATCTCTAACAAACAAGGCAGCATAAATAGGCAATATAAGTAAAACGCATAAATGCTCAAGTATATATAATATGAAAAAAAAAAACACAGCGGCCATCATTTTTTACATAGAGTTATATAGTAAAACAATGTAGCGACTACTCCTATGAAACTACTAAACGAATTTTCATGAAACATCACAGGAATGTTGCTCTTGATGTCTTATTGAGCCTAGCAAAATTTTAGTTCAGCTAGAAATTCAAGATAGCCGCAACGGTTAAAAATATATTTAAAAAAAAACTAGTTTGTAGCGACTACTTCTTGAAAACTATAAGAGATATTGAGATGGGACTTTTTCTTAAATGATCAGCATGACATGATGTTGATCCTTGCTCAAAATTATTTTGATTCAACATTAAACATGGCACCCAGCGGCCATCTTTGTTTACATAGAGTTATATAGTAAACATTTGTAGACATCGACTACTCCTCTGAAACTACCAAATGGATTTTCATGAAACATCACAGGAATGTTGCTCTTGATGTCTAGTTGATCCTGGCAAAAGTTGAGGTCTGCCGTAATTTCAAGATGGCCGCCACGGCTAAAAACCGATTTAAAAAAAACATGTTTGTATCGATTACTTCTTGAAAACTATAAGTGATATTGATATGGGACTTTTTCCTAAATGATCAGCATAACCTGACGTTGGTTCTTATCGAAAAAATTATTTTGATTCAACATTAAACATGGCCGCCAGCGATATTCGTTGTTAATATAGTTATATAGTAAACATTTGTAGAGACTACTTTTCTGAAACTAAATGTTGGATTTTCATGAAACTTTACAGGAAAGTTGCTCTTGATGTTGTCTTATTGACCCTAGCAAATTTCAGGTCTGCCGGAAATTCAAGATGGCCGCCACAGCTAAAAATAGATTTTTATAAAACAAGTTTGTAGCGCCTACTTCTTGACAACTGTAAGTGATATTAATATGGGGCTTTTTCAAAAATGATTAGCGTGACATGATGTTGGTGCTTGTCGAAAATCATTTTTATTCGACATTAAACGTAACTGCCAGCGGCCATCTTTGTTTACATATAGTTATATAGTATACACTTGTAGCGACTACTCCTCTGAAACTACTTGACGGATTTTCATGACTTAATAGAAATGTTGCTCTTGATGTCTAGTTGATCCTAGCAAAATTTCAGGTCGGCCGGAAATTCAAGATGGCGGCCATGCCAAAAAACAGATTTTTAAGAAAACAAGTTTATAGCAATTACTTCTTGAAAACTGTAAGTGATATTGATATGGGACTTTTTCTAAAATGATCAGCATGACAAGATGTTGACCCTTGTCAAAAATCGTTTTGATTTGTCATTAAACATGGCTGCCAGTGGCCATCTTTGTTTATATAGAGTTATATGGTATAAACTTGTAGCGACTACTCCTATGAAAAAACTTCACAGGAATGGCTACATGACCTCAACACACCAACATAGCTTTATTTTCGCCCTACAGTGATCAGTAATATTGTGGAAAATATAACCATTAGAGTTACTCCAGATTTTGAGAAGAAATGGGAGAATATTTTCGATCTTTTTTAAAACTTATTTCTTGCGTTCAGTGAAAAGCAAATGAATATATCTGTAGTTTGAACTGAATGCCGTCGAACCGTTTGGAAATTAAGACTTTTCATATATATTATAAACGTTCAACATTTGTTCTTGACATGAAATAAATTGTTGACTCAAGTCCAAAAAATTTAAAATAATTAAAATGATTGGAATATTTCATTTGAGAAATTAAATAGTTTAGTCTGTGTTTTAAACATATTTTTCTTTATAAATGAACGATTGATTTAGCGAAGCAAGACTACCAAGTGTTAATGATGCCATCGCGTCTTCAGGTATACATATACACCGTTCCTCCATCTATTTCGTTATGTAGTGGTAGGTACGGTGAGTGTTTCTACGAAACTTGATCTGTAAATTAATGAGGATCTAAACGGCTATTAACAGGCTTATATTTTGAGAATCCAAACTTTATAGACACAATATAAACGGCTATAACCATCCAGCCACATCCCAAAACGGAGCGTCGAATTAAGAGCTCAACTCATAATTCATTTTACCCATATTCAATAACGGATATATTTAGAACCTATGCATAAAGCTATACTTTTAACAGTCACATATGCGCTATATAATTATATGACCCGAACATCTGTATGGAGTTTTGATAAACAGTTTTGTAGTGTAATTTCCCCTAGATTTGGCGGGTTAGTTTCTTTAACATTATTGTATTTTCTTACAGGTATTGGCTACGAAATAGCAAAATGGATAGCGATGATGGGAGGTACTGTTGTGATAGCATGCCGCTCAGAAGACGACGCCATGAGGGTTATTATTAATGTCTCTCTCATATGTATTCACTATATACTAATGCATTACTTACTGGCGATCTAAAGTTACTCTTATATGCGTACTTGTCACTGTACCTTGTCCATGTTTTCACATGAAGATACTATCCGTGTATTTGTATATACATAGAAACATGATTATTATCATAACATTCGATATATGGTAATACACATAAACTGAGGGTAAGATCTAGAAACTAGATTACAGAACATGTTTCAACGAAACATCTTGCCGACGTATAATGTAAATTAAAGGCAAAATAGGCAATATAAGTAAAACACAAAGATGCTTGTGTATATATAAATACGAAATACAATAGCCTAGAAAGCCACAAAGAATGTACTCAGTGACTTGGCAGAAGCCAGAGCAACAAGAGAATAAACCATTGAGGGCACGACAAGACAAGGTTGCAGACAAACATCAAACGTCTTCGTCCTTTTGGGCTTTATGTAAACGTCATCATAGGGTCCACAGCCTGTCCTGTCACCTCACAATTAAAGAGGAAAGCATAGTGGCGAAATTTAAATGGGACCACCACCAAGCATGCAGTGCTTTTATATTAGGAAAGAAGATCAGGGTTACGATAATACAATTTGGCAATGGTTTTACGAAGTTTATGGTAACGGTAGCCCTGATGTAGTAGCTTTTTAGTTATACAAAGATTACGAATATTAAAGTCCTCAACTCGAGTACAAGCTCTAGGAAAACTTTGATTCACATAGACGCTATAAGAAAAGAAATATAAAAAGATCGGACAGGGAAAGTAGCATTCAAGGAGGACAGTCTACCACAAAACACAGAAACAAACACGCAAACACACAAACAAGAAGGCAAAAATAATATTAAATGCAAACGACATCACAAACACAAAAGGGTTGACAATAGGGCTACCGCCTTGAAACGGTCAGTAGCCAAGTAGGCCACTGGGGGTTTAAACCGGTTCTAGGGTGCACCAAACCTCACACTTACCCTACTGTCATCCCATTAAAACAGGACAGTGGAAATAAAGAAATCCCCGCCATGATCTAATCTCCAACCAACAAGGCAGCATCAATAGGCAATATAAGTGAAACACATATATGCTCGTGTAAATATAATACAAAAAAAACAATAGCCTAGAAAGCCACAATGAAGGAACTCAATGACTTGGCAGAAGCCAGAGCAGTAAGAGAATAAACCATTAAGGGCACGACAAGAAAGATCATGGACAAACATCAAACGCCACCGTCCCAATGGGCTTTAGGTAGGCGTCATCATAGGGTCCACAGCCTGTCCGGTCATCGTACAATTAAAGAGGAAAGCATAGTGGCGAACTGTAAAAGGGTCCACCACCAAGCATGCAGTACGTTGCAAAATGAAGTTGCTCGAGGAACATCAAATAACAATATCAAAATTAAAATCATCTCTCTTGTCATAGACTTTGCTAATTATTTCAGCATTTTCAATAGAGAGATGTAAATCGAGAAAAGAAGCGTAAATATCAGAAATATTAGCTTTGTTAAGTTAAAGTTCCTTAGGATATATATTATTAACCATAGTAGAAAAGGAAGGGTTGTCAATGTTTAATATGTTGTCTTCCATATATCGAGAGGTGTCATTAAAGGCTTCAATAACATCTGCCTGGGTATCTGGTGAAAGACTCAACATGAAATCTCTTTCATAGCAATATAAAAACAAATCTGCGACAATGGGTGCACAGTTTGTACCTATAGGGATACCATACCAACACTTTGTCTATAAACGGTAGTTCCATACCTGACGAAAATATTATCTAATAGAAAAATAAGTGATTCACAAACTTCATGGCAAGTCCAAATAGTGTAATTGTCCAAACTTCCGTTAATAAAAAAAACTTTAATATTGTTACATGCCAAAAATGTAGTATTTTCCCTTGCAAGTTTTTTTAATGAGAGCTATAATTAAGCTTGTCTTTGATAAGGTGCTGTGTTAAAGTTGTATATAATGTAGAAAAAGCATAAGTACTTATAGATGAAGCTTGTCGTTTATTGAAAATTGTATCAAGAACGTCGCCTGAATTTTTAATAGACCAACATAAATTAATCCCAGAATTTTCATTAGCTTTAGCACAATATTTTTTAAGGGATCTTTAACGGCAGTAAGACGAGATGTCAAAAGTTTGGAGATATTTTTATTGGTGCAAGAACTAGAATTGGAAATAAAACGGGCTTTATATGATTGTTTGTGTAATTTGGGAATCCAGTACATCGTTGGAAGTCTGTTTTGTTTTTCGTCTATTCCAGCCTTGAGAATCTTGCACTGAGTGATATGCGTCGAAACAACATTATCTTCAGTAGATTGTACTGGAGTATACGAATTAGTACTCCCGAGTGCATGAGATAAAACATTGACGTAATGGAGGCGTCAAACAATGATTATATTATTAGCTGCTTTATAAGCATGAACTAAAACAAACTTACGAATCAGTAGTGTTATTTTTTACTGGTCCTTTGGGACCAACGAGCCCAATATAGGTGGCTTTGAAGTAGAATACCGCTTAAGCCGGTGCTAGGGGGCGTGAGAAGTGTTGCTTTTTTCATTACTTCTCATGAGCAGACTCAATAAAACCGAGTCTGCTGCTTTATTCTCTTAATTGTGTTTGTTGCTCTCAAAGGATCACCTTTATCAGTATTTATTATTATGACATTACTGGATTCTCGATTTTAAATTACTAGGTCTAGGGTGAAGTAGAGAGGGGTTAGCCATATAGAAGTTAATACTGGTATCTTTGATGTTAAAAATAGTATTTTCCAAGCAGAAAGGGAATTAGGGTCAGCATGTTCTCTACGAGACCATTTAATACTACGATCTGACCACGGCATGCACGAATTTATTAAACGAGTTGGCAAAATCATATAATGCGAGGTCTTGCCGAGCATTATATCATTTTTGCTAATGAGTTTAATAAATTCAATAATGAATGATAACGAATGTTTGATTCTGTGTATCACATAACTCACATATCGACTTTTATTGCATTTTGCTTGTCGCTTTAACACACGAAACCGAAATAAACCGTGGGAATCGGATCATAGTCATTATCGATTTTTTTGACAGCGCATACTACGTTTATTTGCACACTTATAGTGGTATATCGAAAATATAAAATGGTGTTATTCCACTCCCACACCGTAAGTTATGTGATAAAATCAATCACAGAAGTTATGTGATAAAATCAATCACAGAAGGCAATCTATACTTCGACCTTTAGACAACAAATGCCGAATACGTTTATCTATAATATCAAAATTACCAGTAATGTCTGTATTCGGAAGTCTGTTATTATTGCGGTGACCTACCGGGTTAGTTGTAATCTTTGCAAACATATTCGACCGTTAACCTTACCATCAGCTGTGTTGTGTTATTTCTGCCAAGTGTGCCAGTTAAAATAACAGATTCTACTTTGAGTCTAAAACAGTTATGCAAGCTATTTCTTCGACTTGTGGTCTCTGTTGTTTGCTTTGAATGTGTGTTTTTGATTGTCTGTGTTCTTTCCTGTTCGGACTCTCGTCTACTTTTACAATTTATAATCTTACGAAATTGAGTACGTTTCATTTTTTTTGTTATACTTGTCATATGCGGGGTCCATACACTTTTTTCATGATTGTCACCCCTACATATTTTGCATTATCTGTTGAGTTTAAAGTGTATGTGTGCAATTGGTAACGGTATATAATTTCAGTTTGTGTACGTGCTATTTGAATTATTTCAAGTTTATCTGTTTGACTGTAGTGTTTCTGCATCATTTTCAGATTTGGTAGAGAACTACTTTAAGAATGCAATTTTATCATCGGTGATATATCAATGTAGTACTATAATATATACGTTCCATCAGTTTTCAGGCGAGATGTGTTAGAGATTAAGTTGATGCTTTTAAACCTGGATATAGATAGACATTTTACTAGTATGTGTAACATAAACACGTTTGTAAATGAGAGAATGTGTACACACGTTTGTTGTATGAGAGAATTTAACTACCTATATTCAGTTGTTTTTTCCCCTCACTGCAATAAGTAAATGACTTTGTTTACTGAAATATACAATTATATTTACATGTGAGATAAGTACATGATACTAATTTCACTTTTCCTTATATTTCAGAGTCAACAGAAGACGGTTTCGAGTCCATACTTCAGGTAAAATGGAAGCGTTGAACACAACTATCAACTTCGTAATGGAATACAAATCCATATAGATATATGGGAAATCATTTGTTGAGCTTCAAAACTGCATGGTTTCATTCGAACATTCCTCGCAATATCTGATAATGAAACATCATATAAAATCCAAGATCACCTGCACATGTCAGAAATACAAAAGCCATCTACATTTCCTGTGGTCCCGGCAGTTCATAAGATAAATCTCGAGATGTGGACTTTATTGTTAGAGAATTCCTTTTGATGGGATTTAGTTTTGTTACACTGTTTTGTCTATTTGGACGCTGAAGACAGGATAATAGCGAGGATTGTGTACACATAAAATCGATTCAAGCTAACATGTAGGACTTCTTGCCTACTGATCGGTAACCTTGTCTTCACCATCCTTTCTGTTGTATTTTGTCTTATTCAATGTATAATTAATTAAATATTGCTCTGTGTTTGTAGCACAGTGCGGAACTACGATGCAATTGCGTTTGGACGCTGTGTATTCTATAGGACACTATGTCTCATGTTAGTTACACGACGATATACAAATCTCTTCCCCGTGTGAACTCAAACCCTTTTGGTAGAATCTAATATGTCCCTATATGACCTTACATGTGTAAATTAGCCCTATCGCTGCCGCATTCAAAAACATTGATTTTACGACCAGTGTAGGCCCAGATCAACATGCACACTATGTGCGGGGTGATGAGGGTTAACACTGTTCGCCACTCAGTAATAATGTTTTCCATAACACTTTACATATAAAATATTACCGGAAGGTTTGAATTTAAATTTTAGCAGACGACATTTGAAATTTAGCGACGGAAAGGTTAGATTATTTCCGCGGCAAAACAAGTTACCATGACATTCAGTACATTATTTGCGAATTATTTACCTGGATATGTAGTTAAAAGCAATACATTTGAACAAATGCTTATTGTTCGTGTTTCAGTTTTAAGTCAACACAACATTCGGTATCAGTGATACATGGGTGTTGAATTAGTTATTAATTGAACAATTATATTAATTGTGGAGAGTTGACTTGGAAAATAAAGAATTAAAGCGCTTCAGTTTAAATGCACCATAGCATGTGGTTTCCTTCCTATTTTTTTCATTTGCAATAATGGAAAGGTTATGGATTTAATTTACCATTTATTTAAATCGTTTTATTCCGATTGAACAATTCATGATTTGGTTTACAGGTTAATTATCTCAGCCACTTTCTCCTGATTGGCAAATTACTTCCAATGATGAAATTAAATGAAAAGGACGCACGAATCGTTTTTGTCTCCAGTGAAGCACATAGGTTAGAATATTAGTTCTGCATGTATATGACAAACCTTATATTCTTTGTTATGGTGTTTATTCACATTGTCTTAGCTTGGGTTTCAATCTGTAGTTGAAAAAACATCTGAAAAGAGTTACTTCTAAACTGCAATATTAACAGAAGTAGGTATACAAGTACACATGTAGGAAATTTAGCATTCCAAGACAGTCAACCAAAAACAGGGATACCAAACAAAGAATACAAAGAAAAAAGCAAAGTATGCTACACCACAAACATAAAAGGATGAAATAAGGGTACCGCCTTTGAACGGTCAGTGTTCAAAAAACCGCTGGGGGTTTGCACCAGGTTATAGGGTGTACCATAAGTAAAATAAAAGAATATATAATTAACAACCAATAAGCATGAACAAATGTACTAGTAGTGTATTTTATAAATGATAACTAATTTTGACTTAAATTGTGTTCAATATAATAAACTTTAAAATGTAAAATGGAGATTTGAACTATTTCTTATTTGGGGGATATTTGGGGGATATGGGGTAGTTATTGCAAATAAGCGGTTTGGGTTGATTGACATCCGACGCCTCACCCAACCCTTTACAAAACGTGGAGATATGTGCAATGCACTTTAAGGGATATGTGACGCGACCTAAATCCTTATAGAACGGTAGCGTTTGATGTTTTGTTCTCTTGTTGTTCTCAAGTGATTGATTATTAACAATAATTTACATTGTGGCTTTCTGGGCTTTAGTTTTTTATATTATATATACATGATCATTTATGTGTTTTACTTATATTGCCTATTAATGCTGCCTTGTCTGTTAGTGATTATAACCTGGCGAGTATATCTTTATTTAAACTGTCCCGTTTATTAGGATGACAATAGGGTAAGAGCGGGGTTTGGTGACCCTAGAACCTGGTTTACACCCCAGTGGCTTTTTTCCACTGACCGTTCCAAGGCGATAGCTCCATCTTCCACCCTATTGTCCACCCCTTTATGTTTTTCATCTTTAAATCCGTTCTTTGTTTCTGTGTGTGTGTGGTTGACTGTCGTCCTTGAATGCTACTTTTCCTGTTCGGTTTTTATATCTACTTTTAAAGTTGCACAAACCTCTTATATTATGTTGATAGCTTTAAAAGGGAAATATATGTAATGCTAAATGTTTTCTTTAGAATGTCGTCATTACTCAATGTTTGCTAAGCATCAATATTTCAGCGATATTTTACGGTGGTTCGTTTAAACTTTTACCAACACCATACGACTCAACAATTAATTTTGTTAACGATTAATGCATGTCTTCACTATATACTTAACATTTCTATACTTAAACAATATAAAACCCCATAAATATCCTTCATCTGGGTTCAGAAATAAGGCGAAAAAGTGTTGGTGCTTAGCGAAGTTTGAATGGTATATAAGAGACGATAACAAAGTGGCGTCATCCACATATAGAACTAGGTGGCAGATGGAACCTTACATCTCAAATATTACTGGTGAGAGTATACCGGTGTCATCCACATATAGAACTAGAATGCAGATGGAACCTTACAGCTCTAATTACTGGTGAGAGTATATCGGTGTCATCCACATATATAACTAGAAGGCAGATGGAAAAAGGCAGATGGAACATTACAGCTCAAATTACTGGTGAGAGTATATCGGTGTCATCCACATATATAACTAGAAGGCAGATGGAACGTTACAGCTCAAATATTACTGGTGAGAGTATATCGGTGTCGTCCACATATAGAACTAGGTGACAGATGGAACCTTACAGCTCAAATTACTAGTGAGAATATATCGGTGTCGTCCACATATAGAACTAGGTGACAGATGGAACCTTACAGCTCCAATTACTGGTGAGAGTATATCGGTGTCGTCCACATATATAACTAGAAGGCAGATGGAACCTTACAGCTCAAATTACTGGTGAGAGTATATCGGTGTCGTCCACATATATAACTAGAAGGCAGATGGAACCTCACAGCTCAAATATTGGTGAGAGTATATCGGCGTCATCCACATATAGAACTAGAAGGCAGATGAAACCTTACAGCTCAAATTACTGGTGAGAGTATATCGGCGTCATCCACATATAAAACTAGAAGCCAGATGGAACCTTTCAGCTCAGATTACTGGTGAGAGTATATCGGCATCATCAACATATAGAACTAGAAGCCAGATGGAACCTTACAGCTCAAATTACTGGTGAGAGTATATCGGTGTCATCCACATATATAACTAGAAGCCAGATGAAACCATACAGCTCAAATTACTGGTGAGAGTATATCGGCGTCATCCACATATATAACTAGAAGGCAGATGGAACCTTACAGCTCAAATTACCGGTGAGAGCATATCGGTGTCATCCGCATATAGAACTAGGTGGCAGATGGAACCTTACAGCTCAAATTACTGGTGAGAGCATATCGGTGTCATCCGCATATAGAACTAGGTGGCAGATGGCACCTTAACATTAATGCTGAAATATGTCGATTTGATATAGGACTAAAATAACTGAATTTGGTATAAAACACTTCAGTGTAAATATATTAGTAATTATGTAAAACTTTGCAAAATAGAAGATGTAACAATATATACTGAAAAGTGGATCCCTTGGAAGCAAAAAACACAAATAAGAGATAAAAGTAGCAGACTCGGTTTTATTGAGTCTGTTCATGAGGGGTAATGTAAAGTGCAACACCTCTCACGCCTCCTAGCACCGTCTTATGCTTTATTCTACTTTAAAGCCACAAATATTGGGCTTGATGATCCCAAAGGACCATTAAGTAATAACCCTACTGATTTGTAGTCTGGGCGACATTTAACGGCCGCCACACAGCACTAAACAAACTCTAGTGTAAATGTCAATAAAAGATAAAAGTGGATCCCTTGGAAGCAACAAACACAAACAAGAGATAAAAGTAGCAGACTCGTTTTATTGAGTCTGTTCATGAGGGGCAATGTAAAGTGCAACACATCTCACGCCTCCTAGCACATGCTTAAGCGAAGTATGTTTTTTCTTGCATACCGGACAAGGATATCCGTCATTTTACCGGGGCTGGATATATCCATCTCACCCTAGGGTCGAGATAAAATTCACGCGCGCCAACATCCGGTATGCAGAAAAACATGCTAAACGTTAGTAGCTGGCGGCGTCAACGCATAACATGTCTCTGATATGCAAGAAAAAGAATCTATCATGGGTATTCGGTTCAGACAGGGAATTCCACCCTCGGTATAAGTGTTTTAAGCGGAACCTCGGCAGAGCCTCGGCTGTGATAAAAACACTTCTACCTCGGGTTGGAATTTCCTATCTTCAGCGGATACCCATGACAGATTCTTAAAATTCTCGATGTATCTGAAGGATTTATTACACATGACGACCCTTTCTTTTTTATTATGGTAAATGATATATACCCTAAAGAACTTCAACTGAACAAAGCCAATATTTCTGATACTGGGGCGTCTTTTCTCGATTTGCATATCTCAATCGAAAATGGAGAACGAATAAACACAATTTATGAAAATTGAGTTGAATTTATTTTCGATATCGTTAACCCTTAACACGATACATATATAAAATGGACTGTTCTTTCTTTGAATTAAGACCATTCCATTTATGTGACAAAGGGGTGTTTTGGGGGGAAATAATGACTGATCAGCAGTCGAACATTGTAAACCCTGATCAGCCTGCGAGTAAATGTTGATTGTCGCAGGTTGATCTGGGTTTACAAAGGACGCAAAGGCTGTTATAGTCGTGCTTAGCGGGGTAAGGGTTAAGTATCCCTACTTAGACGGAGATGATCTCAGAGCAACATCTTATGGGGTATATGTTTCTCAATTTATTCGGCTTGTTAGAGCGTGTAGTCGAGTTGAGGACTTTAATATTCGTAACCTTTGTATAACTAAGAAGCTACCATTACCATAAACTTCGAAAAACTTTGCAAGTTTGTATTGTAACTCTGGTCTGCTTTTAAAATATAAAAGTAATTTGAGAACTCTTCTGCCACGAGAAATATCACAACCTGACTTCTAAGGCGACGTGATTTAAAAAAGAGGTTATGACCCTATCATTTTGCAACGTACTGCATGCTTGGTGGTGGACCCTTTTACAGTTCGCCACTATGCTTTCCTCTTTAATTGTACGATGACCGGACAGGCTGTGGACCCTATGATGACGCTTACCTAAAGCCCATTGGGACGGTGGCGTTTGATGTTTGTCTATGATCTTTCTTGTCGTGCCCTTAATGGTTTATTCTCTTGTTGCTCTGGCTTCTGCCAAGTCATTGAGTACCTTCATTGTGGCTTTCTAGGCTATTGTTTTTTTGTATTATATTTACACGAGCATATTTGTGTTTTACTTATATTGCCTATTGATGCTGCCTTGTTGGTTAGAGATTAGATCATGGCGGGGATTTCTTTATTTCCACTGTCCTGTTTTAATGGGATGACAGTAGGGTAAGTGTGAGGTTTGGTGCACCCTAGAACCGGTTTAAACCCCCAGTGGCCTACTTTGCTACTGACCGTTCCAAGGCGGTAGCCCTATTGTCAACCCTTTTGTGTTTGTGATGTCGTTTGCATTTAATATTATTTTTGCCTTCTTGTTTGTGTGTTTTCGTGTTTGTTTCTGTGTTTTGTGGTAGACTGTCCTCCTTGAATGCTACTTTCCCTGTCCGATCTTTTTATATTTCTTTACATGATTATCTCTAAAAAATATTTGGCATGTCAATGATATCAATACCCTTATCAAGTTATAGTATTTTTAGAAAATGCCTGACGTGATCGGACTCGTATTATATTTTATTTATATTTGGTTAACTTTGAATTCTCGCTATTTTTCTTTCTCATTTTATTCTTTTTGTTTTCCCTTTGCATCTATCTATTATACGAAATAAACATTTAATTCATTTTTTCTAATCTTTTTTGGATGAGACTGGTGTCATACCATCTGGAGCGTGGCTTCTAGCAGCTTTGCACATTGACGTGTAATGCACCAGTGGTATTACCGGTATGCTGCATACATTCTACTGAATTCAATGATGTTATCCTGAAAACGTGTTGATTGATAGTTTATAAATAGTTATGTGACTTGTGGAAGAGTTAAACTGAACCTCCTGTTTTGGAGAAGTTCATTTGATCCGTGGACGGGTTGTGTCAAGACTCAGGGTGTCATTACATATACTGGAATGTGTCTGACGAAGTTCCAATGGTCATACTGAAAGAACATTGGACATAGGCATAAGAGTGAAGATATATGCATGTCAAGGTCATTTTCCTTTGTGTCTGTCTTTGATAAGAGTTAGTATTCATGATGACTAGTATTGTGTCCAAATACTAGTAATCAGAATAAGGCAAGATTAACTTACATTGGATGGGGACAAAATATGATTATCTTTTGGGGTTTGTCTCAAAAGCAGAATACATTGTAACAAAGGGAAGATGTCATAACTGGTAAAAAAACAATTCATTTTCAATAACAGATAAGCTCCCATTAGTTTAATGTGTAATTACTATTTTTCTGATTTATGAACCATTTATATATTGATTTTTAGATGTTGTATTTATTTATTTACTTATACTAATGAATTACATTACATCTTAAAACAAAATCATAGTTAAAAGTAAAATACTAGCACGATTATTTCTGGAAGCGTCCAGTATTATATTGAAGGTGCCCCCCTTACCTTTATACCACGTATATGATTACGGGTGTGTTGTATGCATACATGTGTAATACTTAGTGTGGTCCCCCTACCAGTATACCACGTATATGATAATTGGTGTGTTGTATGCATACATTTGAAATTCTGAGTGTGGTCCCCTACCAGTATACCACGTATATGATAATGGGGTTGTATGCATACATGTGCAATACTGAAGGTGGTACCCCTACCAGTATACCACGTATATGATAACTGGTCTGTTGTATGCATACATGTGTAATACTGAGTGTAGTCCCCTAACTGCATACCAGGTATATGATAACTGGTGTGTTGTATGCATACATGGGCAATACTGAAGGTGGTCCCCCTACCTGTATACCACGTATAAGATAACTGGTGTGTTGTATGCATACATGTAATACTGCAGGTGGTCCCCCTACCAGTATACCACGTATATGATAACTGGTGTGTTGTATGCATACCTGTGTAATACTGAGTGTGGTCCCCGTACCTGTATACCACGTATATGATAACGGGTGTGTTGTATGCATACATGTGTAATACTGAAGGTAGTCCCCTACCTACATACCACGTATATGATAACTGGTGTGTTGTATGCATACATGTGTAATACTGAGTGTGGCCCCCGTACCTGTATACCACCTATATGATAAATGGTGTGCTGTATGCATACATGTGTAATACTGAGTGTGGTCCCCGTACCTGTATACCACCTATATGATAACTGGTGTGTTGTATGCATACATGTGAAATACTGATATGGTCCCCGTTCCTGTATACCACGTATATGATAACTGATATGTTGTATGCATACATGTGTAATACTGAGTGTGGTCCCCGTACCTGTATACCACCTATATGATAACTGGTATGTTGTATGCATACATGTGTAATACTGAGTGTGGTCCCCGTTCCTGTATACCACGTATATGATAACTGGTGTGTTGTATGCATACATGTGTAATACAGAAGGTAGTCCCCTACCTACATACCACGTATATGATAACTGGTGTGTTGTATGCATACATGTGTAATACTGAGTGTGGCCCCCACCCCTACCCCCTCCCTCTACCTGTAAACCACGTATATGACAACTGGTGTGTTGTTGCATACATGTGTAATACTGAGTGTGGTCCCCGTTCCTGTATACCACGTATATGATAACTGATATGTTGTATGCATACCTGTGTAATACTGAGTGTGGCCCCCGTACCTGTATACCACGTATATGATAACTGGTGTGTTATATGCATACCTGTGTAATACTGAGTGTGGCCCCCGTACCTGTATACCACGTATATGATAACTGGTGTGTTGTATGCATACCTGTGAAATACTGAGTGTGGCCCCCGTACCTGTATACCACTTATATGATAAATGGTGTGTTGTATGCATACCTGTGTAATACTGAGTGTGGTCCCCGTACCTGTATACCACCTATATGATAACTGGTGTGTTGTATGCATACATGTGTAATACTGAGTGTGGTCCCCGTACCTGTATACCACCTATATGATAACTGGTGTGTTGTATGCATACATGTGTAATACTGAGTGTGGTCCCCGTACCTGTATACCACCTATATGATAACTGGTGTGTTGTATGCATACATGTGTAATACTGAGTGTGGCTCCCGTACCTGTATACCACCTATATGATAAATGGTGTGCTGTATGCATACATGTGTAATACTGAGTGTGGTCCCCGTACCTGTATACCACCTATATGATAACTGGTGTGTTGTATGCATACATGTGTAATACTGAGTGTGGCCCCCACCCCTACCCCCTCCCTCTACCTGTAAACCACGTATATGACAACTGGTGTGTTGTTGCATACATGTGTAATACTGGAGGTGGTCCCAATACCTGTATATCACGTATATGATAACTGGTGTATTCATGTGATAAAGATGCATATATAATTGTTATCTACTGCAAGTATGTAATTAAAGTGAGTAAATACGATATCTGTGTAGTAGCCGAGATAAACTGATAGTATATCTAAATGTGTACTATGACTTTATATGTCTAAATAATATTTAAAATTAAGATATAAGTTAAATATACAATTGTTAATTATATGATTGTTTTCCTTTGCTCATAAACGCTTCTTGTGTACATTAGCAGTTTGGATAATTATTTAATGTTAAATGTTATTAAACTCAATTTACGTCTTAGCATCTCATTAATAATATAAAAAATGGGAGGAAAACAATCGTTTCCAAGGGTAGTGATACCAAAGGAACGAACCTTCGTTGTTACTGGAGGAAATCGAGGTGAGTTTTATATAATATATAAAATATATACTTTTAGTTGATGACTGCACATATTAAACTAATCTAGGTAATCAGTCTTTTTAACAACCAACATGGAACAGGGTATATATTTAATTAATTCACCACCTAAAAAAGTATGAAAAGAGAAATTTCGAAATTGCCGAACACGATAAATACAAACCAATATTGCAGTCTCGGTTTGATTGAGACTGTTCATGAACGGTAGTGAAAAGTGCTAGCTACCGTTCCCGCCCTCTGATATGAGTAAAACACCATCAATCAACGGCTTAATAAAATAAGAATTCAAATTATCAACAGCCAACAGTATAGTGCAATACTGTACTGGTATTAGTGCATCGCTGACACCGAATAACGATTGCCATGGTGTAGTCAAACAAAACCATTTACAGGCACTATATTCTTTTTTCATTTACGTTTTTTTATCTCTACTGGCCAAACTACTCACCGTCGGTGTTAGTATCGGCGTCGGCGTCCGTTAGCAGTAGTTACTTTGAAACCGCCAAGACATGTTTTACCCAAATGTGATATGGATGCATCTGATACGGTTGGAATCTTATAATAGAAAAAATTAAGGGCAATCAAACGTCGACCCTGGGGTCATATTTGGCACCGATCCAGATAAATTTATTCGTGTTCGACTAATATAAGAAACAATTTAAAGAAATTTCTTTTCTGAAACCGCAACATATAGAGCTATCATATATTACATGTAGCATTAACTCATGGTCATTTCAAATCTGACCCCGGGGTTAAATCTGAACCCTCGCTGGAGTCATATACTTGCATAAGAGTTTTAGATATATAGGCAAATCTGTAACAAATCTTCTTCTCTGAAACTAAAGAGCTCATATTGTGCATGTACCACACGTATATGGTCCTCTACCAAGTTTGATCAAATGGCGACCCTGGGATCAAATTTAGCTCCGACCTAGGGATCATGTTTTATATAGACTTATATTCGGAAAATCTTCACAAATCTTTTTTCTTTGAAAACACAGGGTTGAGCGCTCTTGTATAGTGCATGTAGCATAACCTTGTGGTATTTTACCACGTTTGTTCATATGGTGGAGTAAAATCTGGCCCAGCCTTGAGGTTATAGATTTACATAAGTGTTGTATAGAAAAATTATTAACAAATCATCTTCTCTGAAACTACATGAGCTAGTAGTCTAATATGCTACAGGTAACATAAGCTTATTTTCCTCTTTCAAGTTTGTTCAAATGGTGACCCTGGGGTAAAATTTGGCCCTGCTTCAGGGGTCACATGTTTGATTTAGACAGCTTTGTCAATTAAGGTTGAGCTGTGAAAAATGTGCACAACCATTTAGTTCCACCGAATGACCGCACATTTTTAGAATAGCTTACTGAATGCATAATTGGATTCTCTTTAGGACTCATATCTTTCGAGCTACTCTCAGGTTGTTGTTTTTCCTTCCATTTTTAACAAGCATTTTGATTTTGATAACTTAAAGAAGTACAATCATTTATTTTCTCCAAATGCTCTCACATTTTAAGCATTGCTTACTGACTGCATTATTGGATTCACTTTCGGGACGCACTATTTTATCCACTCCCAGAGGATTTTTTTCATTTTGCCTAAATGATATTTTGCATTCAGCATTATGTTATTTACAAATGGCCACCCTTGTATAAATACGGCCAATGGTGATGTTATATAGCAATATACAAGGAAATCGAAAACTTTAAAAAATATTCTTCCGAAGTTAAATCGTAATAAATTAACTATCTGATACACATCTATAAAAAGGCTTACAATAAGGTTATCCGTGTTGTCTTTCAGGTATTGGCTACGAAATTGCAAAATGGATAGCGATGATGGGAGGTACTGTTGTGATAGCATGCCGCTCAGAAGACGACGCCATGAAGGTTGTTATTAATGCCTCTCTCACATGTATTCCACTATACACCTACATAGTGTTGCTTACTATACACTATGCGATGCGTACACTTTCATCTCAAAACATATTGGCTCAAAAGCCCAAAACATCTAATAATTTATTTTTTTTGTTACTGCATTCCTTACTGACGCCCCCGTTTTATTAAACATCTTACGATAGCCTCACATTTTAAAACTGTTCACATTTTTGCACCTAAGCATTCAATGTAGACAATTATGTGTGCATTATGTGCAGAAATATCAAATGTATAAGAAAATGAAATGAAATCGCGTTCATTGGTGAATTGTAAATCACAGCAAAGAATTTAAGAATTTAAGAAATTAACTTACAATTAAAATTGTCGTAACTTGTTTCATAAAACGGGCCCTGGAGATTATTAAACTAGCTGCTATTATATGCGTATGTGTATGCGAATGCAACCAAAAGACAATATACATATCAACAAAAATTATTTCGGCAGAAAATAAACAGAAACTAACTAGTGTGCCATAGTTCAGACATTTGTTCTTTGACAGTAAAAGCATTGTCCTTTTTATGTACACTTTCATCTGAAAACATATATAAACATAATAACATTCAATATATCATTACGTGTTCCGAGTATTAACTTTCCCACTTTCATACTCCATCCCACCCCTTCTCAAAGAAGCGAAAACGAGGTTGGCTGGGGTATGAAATAAAACCTTAATTTCGGCTTAAAACGTTTTCTCATTGTAAAACTAAAACATTTAATAGGTATTAATTTTAAACAGGTTATCGTATTTTTGTAGTAAAAACTGTTTTTAAACATGTTTTATTGTCTAAATATCCGTCATAAAATCCTGCAAATATAAGCTTTCCCATCGCTTACTGGAATTAAGGTGGGACCACGTAATGGTATACAATACAATAGGACCAGTCACTAGAGTAGCGTGATCTGGAAGTTTGTATCACCTCGAGTGGACATGCCAGATATGCAGGATCTCACGAGAGGTCTAGCCTCTCATATGACATATCCACAAGAGGTGATACTATGGACTGCTTCCAGAACACTTACTCTAGTAATGATCCTTTTATTATATACCTTCATAAGAAAGTTCATCAAATAGTATAACACCATATAGAAAACTAGTGTGTTTACACAGGTAGGCGACGACGTCAACCACATGTAAGGGACGTCGTAACGTATGTAGTATAGTGATAGAGGAATCTATTTTTAGTAGTATAGTGATCCAGATTTAGAAAACCTCTAGAGGTGATACAGGGTTTTGTTTTCCATTGAAGGAAAACGAAGGTACTGCGTATATATTAATGATATAATAAATATACACATAATGTAGTACAATATACTTTATTGAGACACTATGTCATCAGGTGAAGGTGTATCTTAAATAAGAATGCAATTGCATATTAACCCAAAAGATAATATAAATTGCTTTACTCTTGAATATATTAACATAATAATCTTTTTGACAAAAAAATATATAAACAGAAACTAGTGTACCATAATTCAGACATTTTCTTTCTTATGAAAGTAAATGAAAACGTCGAACAGACAGTAGGCCTATAGCGTCCATAGAAAGCAATCATACAAAAGCACATTTTAAACAATTAACACAAATATTATAAATTTAAAAGAATGAGACATTGAAAAGTGTGTACAATAATGGTGAAACGCGTTTAAATGCTAGGCTGTCTTTTTAATATCTTAATGTTACTCAACCATATATTCAACAACATAAAAGAAGAAAATGTTCTTGTTCTGTACCATAGGCTATGAGACAAATGGACAAAGAATACAAGGAAGAGAATCAGAAGGGAACACCAGGCTTGGTAGACGTTGAGGAACTATCATTGTTGTTTATGAAGCTAGACTTGGCATCATTTAAGTCCACAAAGGACTTTGCTGAAGCCTACAAAAAATCAGGTCGAGCTCTAGACGTTCTAATTTGTAATGCTGGCATTAGCAAGGCAAAACCAGGTATTGTTCGGAGTCCTTACGTTGGAGCTCAGTTGGGCTACGTCATAATATAAAGTCATACGTGTCATTCAAATAACGCATGGCGTAGTGTAAGGGTGAGCTTACTTGCTCGAAGAGCAAGAGGAACGTAGTTCAGGTCTCTGCTGCGGCACGCCGATGTTTGAAATGACAATTATTCTAAATATTTAATAATTTCGTGTCCTTGTTAGACGCAGTAGTGTGTGTGTGTGTGTGTGTGTGCGTGTGTGCTGTGCGTCGACATTTTTCGCTGGATTCTTTATTGTCAAACTAATGTTGGCGAGCGTTGCATGACATTATTAGCGTGATCCTCTTTTAACGTTATTTTGACTGCTGTCCCCTAGAGTATAACCGTGAACTTAGCAAATAGTATTTGTGCACGAAGTGTAGCGCATCTTAATACGTGTAATATCCTATTTCCAATAATGATGAGTAGTGTTATGTATTTTATATTTATAGTTACCTGAATAGTCATGATATAACCATTATTTATAATGAAGCATGATTGCGGCGAGCTACAAGGAACGTTACAATATTGTTGTTTTTTGTTGTTGTTTAAAGAACACACACTGGAATTTTAAATAAAAACTTGCAGGGGTAAACTTTTACATGGCAATGCTCAATTTTGGAATATATTATGGTGTCGTTTCAACAATAACGTGTGTATTGGGCACGGGTTTGGGTGCGGGGAGAATCGACACTTTCTCACGTACACGTCGAGCTCCCAGCGACGTATGAAGTGAAAAGGAGACTAAAATTACTTAAGTAAGTACAGGAATCACTGAGGTGTATGCCGTTTTATTTTAGTGGGGGTATTTGCTAGTGTGTGTTTAGCATATATTTAAAAATCTTTAATATTGGGATATTTATCTTTTTCTTGGTTAATAGTCAGATCCCCGTAAACAATGAAAAACAGAGAATATAAACACGTTTTCAAATTACATGAACGCTACCCTTTGCAAAAATAAATACGCATTCCGTCTTTTTCTCTCATTGTAATAAGTAAATGGCTTTGTTTAATGAAACATTATTATATTTCAGAGTCAACAGAAGACGGTTTCGAAGCCATGCTCCAGGTAAAGACGGAAGTGTTGAACAACTTTGTAATGGAATACAAATCCATAGATTTATATGGGAAATAATTGTTAGAGCAATACAAATGGCTGGTGGATTTTTGTAAGATTGCATACGAACATTCCACGCAGTCCACGCAATATCTGACTGGTCTACAATGAAAGTTAAACTACCTATAAATTCCAAGATGGCCACCGCAAGTCACAAACAGGAAAACCACTCTATGTTTCCCACCGCCCCGATAGCGCAATAGATATGCCAGCCTCTGTCCCGCCCGTAAATTCAAACCCTTTCGGTAGAATCTATATGGTCTTACGTGTGGTAAATAGATTGACCGGATAGTGTAATGTGCGCCTCGCTGAAAGATCCACCTGTAGTAAACACTAGTCCGAGGTATGAAAATGTATTTACAATTTCTAAAATCATTCCATTTAAAAAAAAATCTAAATTTTTTGGCAATATGCAACCTTTTCGAAACACTATTATTTTTGTTTTGCTTGTATTTACCTTTAATTTCCATCTATTACAATAGCTACTTAAAATATCTAAAGATGACTGCATATCTTCGGGGGATTTTGCAAATATAATAATGTCATCTGCGTAAAGTAAAATAAACAGCTTCAACATACCAATATCAATCTCTTCGGCACCTTTCAAGAAAAAATCGTCCTCAGAGTCATTTAAAAACATATAAAAGAGAAAAGGGGATAAAGATTCCCTCCTGGCGTACCCCTAAATAGCAATCAAAACTATCACTAACTTTATTTTCAAATTCCCTAGGCTATTGTTTTTTGGTATTTATATATACACGATCATCTTTATGTTTACTTATATTGCCTATTAATGCTGCCTTGTTGATTAGAGAATAGTTCATGGCGGGCATTTCTTTATTTACATTTTATTAGGATGACAGTAGGGTAAGAGAGGGGTTTGGTGCACCCTAGAACCTGGTTTAAACCCCCCAGCGGCCTTTTTGGCCACTGCCCGTTCCAAGGCGGTAGCCCTATATTGTCAACCCTTTAGTGTTTGTGATGTCTTATTTGGCCTTTTGTTCATCTTTAAAGCTGTTCTTTGTTTATGTGTGTGTTTGTGGTCGACTGTCGTCATTGAATGCTACTTTTCCAATTCTATTTTTATATCTACTTTTGGAAATTAAATACAATGCTTCAGTTTAAAACCACCATATCGTATGGTTTTCTTCATTTCGTTTCATTTTCAATATTTACAAATGTTGCTGATTTCTTTTACCATCTACTTGCATCGTGATGTTTTTCTAGTTGAACGATTCATGTTTTGTATTACAGGTTAATTATCTCAGCCACTTTCTCCTGATTGGCAAGTTACTTCCAATGCTGAAATCAAATGCAAATGACACACGAATCGTTCTGGTCTCCAGTGATGCACATAGGTTAGAATATTAGTTCTGCATGTATACCTTACATTCTTTGTTATGGTGTTAGATCAGAAAACAATCTGAAAAAAGCTACTTCAAAACTGCAATATCAACAGTAAAAACAAAATAAATAGAGGATCTTACATGAGTACTCATTCATTATTGAATTTATTAAACGAGTTGGCAAATGATATAATGCGAGGCTCTTGCCGAGCATTATATCATTTTTGCTAAAGAGTTTAATAAATTCAGTAATGAATGAGAACGAATGTGAGATTCTATTTATTACATAACTTATAACGTCACTTTACGTCAGAAAACGTACATTAACGTGACGTCCATGACGTCATTAACGTTATGTTATACCATTAGTGGAATATCGATAATATTGAATGGTGTTATTACACTCCCACACCGCATGTTATGTGATAAAAGAAAATATAGTTACGAGAAATAATCATGAACGCATATAAAAGTAGAATATTTAATAAATAATATCGACTGAACACAATAAAAAAACACCAAATGTTAGTAGTGGTTCGAGGATACACACTGTTTTGGGGATATGGGATACTAGCTATTGAGTTTTAAGAGATATAATATGCTTAGAAGTTATTGTAAAGCGATATAGGATATTGGCACACCAGGCTCAATCAGCCATATACAGAACGTGGAGATATGTACGTATATATAATAAACTTTAGGGGATGTGTGGACACACAACTTAAGGTGATATTTGATGTGAGCAACCTTTCGTTACACAAACCTCTTAATTTATATTCTTTTAATAGCTTTTTGTGGGAAACATATTCGATTTTGAATGTTTTGTTTGGAATGTCGGTCGTTACTTACTCTTTTATTGTATGTGCCTTTTATTGTATGTGCGGATTTAAAATAGTAGCATAATAACGATTTCATCAACATGTAGAACTAGAAAGCAAATGGCACCTCGCCATCACCATATGTGTTGTGTCCCTGAGCAAGACATTTTATCTGCATTGCTTAGTACTGGTTTTACCCAGGAGTACCTTAGAAGCGAATCGCTTACAACAGGTATCGAATACAGTAAAGTAAAAGGGACAAACGGCAATTGATGTCTCAATACTCGTCTTTCTACATAACTGGCATATTTGCAAATCATTAATAATAATTACTTGATAGTTTAAAGGCAAATTGTTGATTATACTGCACACATAATATATTTAAAACTATGGTAGACAATCGTTCTGATCCTTTATTAGGATGTGTATAGATGAAATGTTTTAAACTATTGAAGAAAAAAACATGAAGGCATACTTGAATTTTTTTAAAAACAAATTTTATTCAAAATACTACTGTATTAATAAATTCAGGTGCACGTGTATTAATAAATTGAGGTGCACACTTGTATTGCTTGATAACTGCTTTCTATGTGTACCTTTTATGCTCAAATATGAAGGTTTGATGTGAAACTACAATAATGAATTTCGTATAAAAATATTACTTTTAGTATGTATACATTTCAATAAAGTTGATTTAACAAGAATGTTTTATTATTAAACGCAACAAGATATTGTAAACCATTCCAGGATGTGCAAATTCAATTTAGCAAGCATGAACTATTCCGAGGATCCAGACAAGTTTCCATACCTCGACTACTATGGAAGATCTAAACTGTATCAGGTGAGTGACTTTTTTAAAATACATTTTACCACACGAGGATCTTTAGAAATTGCATGACCCAATAAAAACTAGTCGAGTGTGCTACTTTACACTCTTGTTTGTGTCTGTTACTTCCAAAGGCTCCACTTTTTTAGTATGTAAAGTATTGACATTCACACTAGCGTTTGTTTAATTCAGTGTGGCGGCTTTAAAATGTCGCCCCAACTACAAATCATGTTATTACTTACTGGTCCTTTGGGATCATCAAAAGCATATTCTTTGTGCCTTTAAAGCAAGATTCCGCTTAAGCCGGTGCCAGGGGCGTGAGAGGTGGTGCATGTTATATTACTTCTTATGAACAGATTCAATAAAACCGAGTCTGATACTTTACACTCTTGTTTGTGTTTGATGCTTTTAATGGATCCATTGTTCAGTATGTATTATATCACTATGAACGTTCATGAAAATGCATTTTATTGAGAAACTGTATTGCTTGTTCTAAGGAGATAAACAGAAAGAGAGTCATTTAGACAAATGTAAATGTTTTTATTGTCACCGTCGTTATGATATATATTGATTTAGAGTTGTTTAACGTTAAGGGGGAATTTGCATTTCAGATAATGCAAATGCATTGTTTACATCGGCGGTTACTGAACTCTAAAATATCCGTGACGTCAGCACATCCGGGCATGGTTGCAACGGATATTGGCAGAGAATTCAATGACATGCGGGTGTATCAGATATTTATGAGCATGGACAGACTACTAGGTATGTTAAAAATATGTGGAAGTTAGAAAGAATATGCTATACTTTTAAAAACAACAACTTTGTATTATATAATTCAAATATGGCTTTTAAATAATAGATTGAGTCTGGTCTCAGCGAGTTGGCTTATTTAAACAACGAGCTGAGACATACTCTATCTTTTTTGTAGCATGGTGTACCTAGTAATACTGTGCGTCAGAGTGCCGTCCGTACTCTAAATTCCTCTATATGTTAGTTGTAGTACGGTATAGCCACGCCCCTTTAGTTACCTTAAATTAAACGATTTAATGCTCTGCATTCATCAAAGGAAATGTCACCGACCATGCTACAGCTACCTTTTTAATAGAAAGATACGTTTCTACTAAAATGGTCACTTTATTATTACATGTAAATGTGTGTTTATTTAGATAATTCCAATGGGGCATAAGCCCCGTGAGGATACAACAAATACATAATAAACTTGACAGCGATAGTGAAATATATATACAACATTATACCAACGACTAACATAATTAACAGAAAAGTATTCATATGTATAAGATAACAATTAATAATTTAGCAGTTAATGTTGTTGTTATTTTGCTTTCACCACAAAATATGCAGAGAAGGTGATTGAACCATCACATTGCATCGCTAATATGTTCATGTACATATTTATATTATTTTATATATACTATTAGATTTAACTAACGTGACAAATGGAAATACATAGTTTATAATAAACAAATATACACTTTAAACGTAAACATGCAACTTTAGAATAACATAAAGAACAAACAAAAACGGCTACTGTAAATGTATTACGTATACACCATTGGTTTTCTACTGTCAAAGTCTTTATATATAAAGACGCTAAGGTTTAGCAGTGTCTTTTTTTCGCATTTGAAAAGTTCTGAAAATTTGATCATGTTAGGTCTTTTCCAATATTTACTTATGTAATTATTTCTTATTTCATTAAACATGCTACATTCAATAACATATATTATTTCAGGTTTAAGGAAGACCCCAGTAGATGGAGCCACTACCATTATTAATTGTGTAGTGAATCCAAATTTAGAAGGTGGAAAATATTATAAGGATTGTCAAGAGGGAACCACTACGTCTACTGCAAGGTAAGGTATAAAAGAAACGATGACAGTATGTGTTGTAACCTACAATATTTTCAAGAGGGATACACTACGTCTACTGAAAGGCAATACCTAGAGGATATCTGTTGGTTTGGAGTGAATATAGGATTTTTTTTTATCTCGTGGTGAGAAAACTGAAATGTTTTGACTCGTGCTTTTCCTTTGTTCTCGACAAACCAACAAATATGTTTTTATTATATACTCACAACCAGGAAACTTATTTACGGCGACGTCAACGACACGGTATCCTGCAATTTCTGTTTTAACTCGACAAGATTTTTAAAATACCTGACCGATTTTAATAAACTACGACTCATTATCGTAGGCATGTGATTTCCAATCCAATGATATTTTTGAAGAAAAAAATATGAAACGACAAACTGACATCTCCAAATGTCAGCATTTCCTAAAATACTTTTAATCATAAAATCCAATATTTCAATCGGAAGTATATAGTACATTTAAAAAATCTATGGTATTTTGTGTTGTAACCTTCAATATTTAAAACTTGTCAGGGTATTCCACAATTTTTTTTTTTAATTTTTTTTTTTATAAAAAGCACGACTGGCATTATATCCTATAAAATTCATTGGATTTATTTCAGTTCAATAAACGATTACCAAGAGGATCGATAAATCGATAAATATATTGACATTATCGGAGTGTGTGTCTTCACTTTCTGGATTGATTGTATTGTACAGTCTGTTAGCTTCACAATCAATGACGTCTTTAACATGGAAATTTATTCACAGCATTCTTAAGTATTTCAATTTTGGAAACTCGATAATTTCATAGGATAACATTTTCTATAGAAATGCGAAACTGGCGGTTAATCAAGGGAGTAATTTATCTGAGTTTTTCAGCATAGGCAGGGAATGCCGGCAGGGGGAACCGTTATCGCCTTACATATTTATATTATGTGCTAAAATTTAAGCAATAAAAATACAAAATAAAAAAATAAATAAAGGAATATCAGGGTCAGATACTTCACTCAATGGAACACTCGACATTTCCTATTTTGCCAACATTTCTGGACTCAGGGTGAAAATTGCCATTGGATTGGGACAAGAAAGTACAGTACAGACTCAATTAATTAATTAAGTGGAAATTAGCATGGGGAAGCAATCAATTTAAATTGTTAGTTATACACTTTAATGTTGATCTTGATAAGTTAATTGACATAAACTATAATGATAAGATGGACAAAATACAACACCTAATCAAACTTTGGAAACGTAGATATCTTACACTGATTAGTAAATAACAGTAATTAAAACAATATTATTACCCATTCTTAATCATTTATTTTGACACGCGAAACCGTCATAAACCGTGGGAATTGGATCATAGTCATTATCGATTTTTTTTGACAGCGCATACTAGGCTTATTTGCATACTTATATAACTAGTGATATATCGAAAATATAGAATGGTGTTATTCCTCTCCCACACCGTAAGTTATGTGATAAATGCTTTTATTTCAGAGACGAAACTTTGCAAGAAGAACTATGGTTGAAGACACTGGTATATTTAAAGGACCATTTGACAGAGGACGAGATATTCTGTCTAGAAGGAGCGGATCCGTAACTCGTGTGAATACTCTATAGACACTGTGATGACATGAAACGAACAAATAGGAAAAAAACATGCATCTGTGAAAAGAATAAAGTTATATTATAAATAAGTATCGCAAATCATTTTAAACAACAATACAATGGATTACGAATGGTTTTCATTACTGTATTTAATGACGTTCACCCTAGCTTTATTTAGTGCAGTGTGGCGGTCGTAATTTAAGTCTCCCCGCGATAATAATCAGCCGTGTTTATCTTTGGGGTTGTCGAGCTTAGTTACTATGGCTTGAAAGTATAATACTGCTTAAAGTTACACAGTCCCTATTCAACTGGTAATAATTCATGAATATGAATGAGTCACTTGTGAAGTAGTTTCAAATCGACGAACACATTTTTATATAGCCTCCGTACAGGTAATATCGATAAATATACGGCTTCAGAATATATGTGATAACAAATTAGTTGCCCGGAACGTGATATGAACCAAAGCATTGCACTTTCAAGTTTTGAAGGATGTACGCTGAACCACTAGACCACGGCTATTTATTGGTATGTTGTAGCATTTTTAACTCTTAATAGGCATTACATATTAACTAGCGCGCACACACAAACTCATCAAGCGATAAATAACATGTCGAGATATGGTTGTTTTGAGGCGAAGTACGAGTTTTATATTGATAACATACAGTATTACAGAACAGAACAGAACAGAACAGATATTTTATTAAGATTTGTACATAGTACATCATCATACAAACATTACATACAAATACATTAAACTTATAGTCACGTAATAGATATAAAAGATTTTCTTTTACAAATAGCTGTTGAATTATATTACTTTAGTTCACATTTGTAATACAATATTCCTTAAAGATTATGAAATTTAATAGAATGAGAATGAACAACATGCTTAAACATTTAAAATTGATTTTCTTATTTCTAAGGCTTCCTTGGTATATTTTGAAATTTTATATAATACAGTTTTATTATGAGAGCTAATCAAATCTAAAAACTTGAACATTGATGGTCTTTGGTAATAATACTTTTTCAAATACTGCTTACGCAAATCTACAAAACATGGACATATACATATAAAGTGAAACTCATCTTCTATATCGCCTGAATTACAACAAAGGCAATATCTTTCATTTTTTGGTATTCTATTTCTATCATAACGCCCAGTTTGAATTCTAAGAGGATGAACAGAAAGTCTTAGTCTAGTATAAAACAATCTCAAATTACAAGGTAATATATCAAGATAGTTTTCATAGTCAAATTGCATTTTTACTAAGCTATAGTTTTCAAGAACTGTACTATTTTCTATAGAACTAAACCATTCCTGAATAAAATTATCAATAACTTTTTGCTTAAAAATATTTGGAAATACTTTGGGGTTTACAAAATGATTGTTCTCAAATATATCGGTAAATCCGTAATTATTTAACATGGTTTTAACGTTTGATACCCAGTTCTTACATCCTTTATTACAATCATTTAGCCCTTGTTCGTATACTTTTTTTATTATTATATTATCAGTATTAATAATTTTACACCAATAACTTATTATCCTTGCATATCGTGATATATATAAGGGATATCTACCCAGTTCTCCGTAAACACCCACAGTACATGTATTCATTTTAACATTCAATAAACGTTTACAGAATTTTAAATGTATTCGCTCTATAACTTTCGACCTTGTATACCCCCAGATTTCGCTTGCATAATTTAAAATAGAACCAACGAACGCATCAAACAACTGACATAGTAGTTTTGGCTTTAAACGAATTTTTTTACAGTTAAATAATAGAGTGTTTAATGCCTTAAGCGCCTTGCCGACTAAGTGTTCTTGGTTTAAGTTGAAATTACCAGTATAATTAAAAATATTTCCAAGATAGTTAAAATCATTAACAACTTCTATAATTTGATCGTTATAAGTCCATGATTCATTAGGCAACAATCCACCACGTTTTCTAAACACCATTATTTTAGTTTTCGCAATATTTACGCTTAAGCCCCATTTATTACAATATGTATGCAATCGATTAAGATTATCTTGTAATTCAGCAGGAGATTTGCCCAAAATAGACATATCATCAGCAAAAAGTAAGATTATTAGTACTATGTCATCTATATTTAAACCTGTCTCAACATTACTTTGCAAATAAAGTTCAAGATCTTCCACAAACATGGAAAACAGCAAGCAATGTTAATTTACACGTGCGGCAAGATGGACTATATATGTATTGATCCATCTTGAGTTGCTTCAAATATGTTAAGTTATTTTGCCTCATAATAAATGGTAGTTATATACTGTTATCTCAAGTAGCGTTAAGTGGATAGAGCACCTGAATTGAAATCAGAATGTCGTGTGTTCGAGCCCCGGAAGAAGCTAACATTTTTTCGGTAAAAATGACTGATACCTGTGTATAGGTACGATATGAACTGGTTGATGTCTATACAGTAAATGATTACCTGTGCTATATTTGCTGGCTTAAATACCCGATTTCGACATGAGCTGGTGAACATGAAGTTACAATTAAGACACGCATACAAAAAAAACAAATCGATTGATATAGAGACTGTGTAGCTTTAAGTGATAGTGGGCGTGAGCGGGGTGGCTTTCAGGAACAGACTCAATCAAACGAGTCTGCTACTTTCTGTTTTCGTTTGTCAAATTGTGTATGATACTTCCAAATGATCGCCTTTACTGTATTCATAAAAATGTTCATAAACTATATAAATAATAATTATCTATCAAAAAATTATTAGTGGCATAGATTAAAATGACGGATCAGTATATGTATGTGTGTGTGGGTAAATATGCTTTATAAACACATTCTCTTTCAAAATGTTCAAATGCGGTTTAAGCGACTGCACGTTAGCAAATGATAAGAATGTCTTGTATTGTGATATTGAACTTATGTTCATGTAAGTACGTACCAACTGACGTACCAACTGAAGTGTTACCACGAATCACCTGTACTTGTATTCTCAATGGCTTTAAAGCCGATCGAAATTTTGAAAAAAAATTATCTGTCTATACTGGTCATATACTAGTAACGATGTTGTTTCTTGCGTCGTGGTTGCAGGAAGTTTCCTTGTATACACTTGATCACATTGCTTCAGATTTCCGAGTACGTATGGCAACGTTTCATATAGTTTGCAAGACTGAGGTAGACAAAAGAAAAACACGTTTAAAGGCTGGCGTAGACGAAGAGCAAAGCTGGTGTAGCTGAAAACAAAACAATCGTCCAACTATGTACTGGATTTCCAAGTTGCACTTATAAAACCCGTATTATTTCTAATTATAATTCCCGTACCACTACAAACATCTCCAAACGTTTAGCTGCTTGATTGACTGCCGTTTAAGATCACGATAAACATTACTGTGCCTAAGCTTATGGCTTGCCAACACGATTGTGAAGCACTTATATTCCAGTTAGATGATGTTTTCGTCAAGTGTGGAACTACTGATTATATACAAATTTATGGTATCCCAACTGGACCACACTGGACATCTCTTGTTGCAGATTTTTGGACGTAATTCTTTTTTTTGTACCGTCAAATAATCTTGGTTTCATTCAGCAAATATTCAATGGTTGACGTGTTATGTTTGTAAACGCAATCTGTGCGACATCCGCAGTGAAGCAGTATATACTGAACGATTTTGAAGGCTGATTGGCTAATCGTAAGGTCAATCTGACGTGACCTGCAATGCAAAGTTGTCATATCCCCATTTCCAGTTCAGACCATCGAACAGGCAGAACGTCTTGCGGCCGTCTGGGACAATGTGACTCCGCAAGGAGTGCCGCTGGCTGGAATCGTCCGCGCCATATTGTGTGCGATATGGTTGCCGCGGGGAGGCTTGGACATTGCCTCATTATTAACATGTTGTACATATGTTTTTAACCTGTTTTAACGTGGCCTTAAAGAGGGACGCTTAAACGACTATTGCAAACTGACGTTGGACCTGCGAGATACCTCTTGTTACTGCGAGTCCCCGCACATGATCACAAGAGGCAGACTACGATGGATCGCAACAGCTCACCTTGGACCATCTGCGTTGGATTAACCCTGCGAGATGTAAACCTGTCGTATGATGCAGGGCAACCAGAGGGTCCTAAATCTACTATCGATACGACGGTGTGCATGGCGGAGGAGCCATCACCAACAGAAACACGGGCGACACGTGCAGCTGGATTGACCTACTTGGGACACTTCTGGACCTCATGGAGCCTTCTGATTGACGGAGAGAAACTAACCAACTTTTGGGTTGGCAATAGAATTGACCTACTTACCAACTTCGCTGTCATCCTATTGGCCGATCAACTTTCAATGAAGTTGTGTCTATTAAAATAATATTTTTGTGTAACACGGACAAATCAAAATAAAATGATATTCATCTTCCAAATCAATACTGTGACAGCATTGACAATATCTTCCATTTCTAGGTATTCCATTACGAGAGTATCTACCGGTCTGTATTCTTAACGAATGTGCTGATATTCTAAATTGTGTTAAATATGGTTAAATATGGTCTGAGATTACATGGTAAAATATCAAGGTATGATTCATGATTAAAACTCAATTTACAATTATTATATAATTCAAGTACATCACTTGATTCCTTATCTACAAACCATCGGTGTATAAAACAATCAACAACTCTTTGTCTAAACGTATTTATAAAGTACTTGGCATTGAAAGAAATTGGGTCATTCCAGAAATTTACAAAACCATATTCGTTTAACATATTTTTTTACATTCGATGCCCAATTATTCTTACATAACGCGTTATAAATAAATGATATATACCTAATTCACAATGTTCAAGACCTATTTCTTACTTTTAAAATTTGTTTACAAAATTTCAAATGTATTCTTTCACTTTGCTTTGATTTCCCCAAATTTCCAAAGAATAATCCAAAGAAATATAAAAAGATCGGACAGGAAAAGTAGCATTCAAGGAGGACAGTCAACCACAAAACACAGAAACAAACACGCAAACAGACAAACAAGAAGGCAAAAGCAATAATAAATGCAAACGACATCACAAACACAAAAGGGTTGACAATATGGCTACCGCCTTGGAACATTGACCCCACAAATGAATCAAATAGTTGGCATAATATTTTTGGTTTCAACCTCATTTTTCTATAGTTTACTAAGAGAACATTTAATGTTGTCAAAGATTTTCCAATAAGATGTTCTTGGTTCAGAGCAAAATTTCCAGTATAATTAAAAACTGTACCTAACTAAATAATTTACTACCTCTATATTCTCTCCATTATTAATACCAAGATATATTGTTTAATAAACCACCTCTTTTTCTAAAAAAACATTATATTTGTTTTAACAGTATTCACCTCTAATTCCCATCTGTTACAATAGTCATAAAGTAAATTAATATTGTTTTGTAATTCTTCAGGTGATTTCCCCATGATAACCATATCGTTTTCAAATAATATTAATATAAGTACCATGCCATCAATTTCTAAACCAACATTAATATTATTTTGTAAATATATTATTAGGTCCTCAATAAAAGAGAAAACAATCTCGGCGAGTTTATCTCCCCTTGCCTTAACCCAATCGCATATTCGAAAACATCTGAATAATTTTCACATTGTCTCATACATTATTTGACTTTTTCGTATATCTTTTATTATTCTTAACAATTTACCCTGTATTCCCATTTTGTAAAGTTTCAACCTTAATGCGTTTAGAACTATAAATTATATCAAAACATTTCTTCAGATCAACACACACACAATATAGTCGTTTCTTATCATTCAGGTATTTTTTAACAGTATTTAGTAAGACAAACAATGCATCAGTGGTTGAGCGCCCTTTCCTGAATCCAAATTGCGCATAAGATAAAACATTGTTATTATCACAAAAGTCACAATTCTTTTATTAAATATTGTGGTAAAAAGTTTAGATAAACAACTTAATAAAGTGATTCTCCTATAGTTATTAACATTATTAAAATCTCCTTTTTATGCAATGGGATAAGTATACCTTTTTTCCACCTTGCTGGGAAATATCCAAAATCTAGTATAAGCATGTAACACAAATAAGAAGATAAAATATCAATGCTTTCATTATTTAATCACTTCCTGTAGCTTTTTCTTTTTTCCAGGTCTTTAACTGCATCTAATATTTCTTTTTATTATATACCTATCAATAATATATACAAAGTACCTTCATTTTCTTACAATGGAATACAACAATCTGTATCACACTACAGGTTATCACTATGCTACTAAAAATAGAATTAGTATCACTATCTTACTAAAAATAGAACAGCGTTTTTTCCAATGATTCAAGCAAGTTTTACGCCACTATGCGCGAAAACGTCAAGACGACGTTACGTCATACAAACAAAACAAGTAGGTCAGACCATGGCAATGACCACCAACACCTTAAAACTACATACATTTTCCCGCTGCACATTATCGAGAAATAATATGCTTTATTGAATGTGTATGCAATAGCAATGCAAATATTTCTATGTTAATGATGTGTAAGAGGTATATAATAAAAGGATCATTACTAGAGTAACGTGTTCTGGAAGTTTGTATCACCTCGAGTAGGTAAATGCCAGATCTCAGGATCACACGGGAGGCGGAGTATCACTTCTAGTAGGTAAATGCCAGATCAGGATCACACTTGAGGCTCCTGTGATCCTGATCTGGCATTTACCTACTCGAGGTGATACAAACTTCCAGAACACGTTACTTTAGTAATAATCCTATTGTACTGTACAAGAAATAGTATGGGCTTGTCAAGTTCCTCAAAATTACAATCTAAATCGTCAAAGTTATGAGTATTGCAAATATCCTCGGCTTCATCATGTTTACATTGGAAAATATCGCTACCTAATTCTGAAAAATATTTCGTAAAACTAAACGTCGCATCTTCAGTCGTATTATTTCCTTCAAGAAAACAATATTTTCTTATGATCAAGGCTTTACAACGTTACAATAAATAATAAAATTTAAAATTATTAGTTTACAAAAAGTCTAGACTGCTATATAAACGACTGTAGAAGTCCGCCATTATGTTTATCTGCTTGTTTTATAGGCGTAGCCATTTTCACTGTTTATAGACATCCCGCCACCTTACTTCCTTTACGTAAATGACGCGTCTGCATTATGTAAACAATATTGAGTGAAAGCAATACATGCATATATTTTTATAAAACGTAGATCAGACGCTTGGCCATGATCGTGGTTGGAATGAGCTTTATTTAGCCGTAATTTACGGCAAAGAAATCGGTGTGGATGAGTGAAACGGTACATACGCAATAAAGCAGTCTAACAAAAAGTGTTACAATTGACCCTGTTGCCCATTTAATAACTGCTCAGTTAACATGAATTATTACAATCGGACAGATAGACAAAACTATTGACCGGGCATGTAAATAATGTTATTATATGAACTATTCTCTAACCAACAAGGCAGCATTAATAGGCAATATAAGTAAAACACAAATATGCTCGTATTATATATATAAATACAAAAACACAATAGCCTAGAAAGTCACAAAGAAGGTACTCGGTGACTTGGCAGAAGCCAGGGCAACAAGAGAATAAACCATTGAGGGCACGACAAGACAAGACCGCAGACAAACATCAAACGTCACCGTCTTTTTGGGCTTTAGGTAGACGTCATCATATGGTCCACAGCCTGTCCGGTCATCGTACAATTAAAAAGGAATGCATAGTGGCGAACTGTAAATGGGTCCACTACCAATCATGCAGTACATTGCAAAATGATAGGGTCATAACCTCTTTTGATAAACCTTTTAACAAAGATAGTATGAAAGTGATCATGACCAAGATTCTTAAGTTTGTAAATCGCATCACCATAGAAGTCAGGTTGTGATAGTCCTTGTCCCCATAGGAAGTTGCTCGGGGAACATCCCCATCTAAATGGGGATAATTAACAATATACAAATTAAAATCATCTCTCTTGTCATAGATTTTGCTAATTATTTCACCATTTTCAATAAAAAGATGTAAATCGAGGAAAGAAGCGCTAATATCAGAAATATTAGCTTTGTTAAGTTGAAGTACTTTAAGATATATATTGTTAACCATAGCAGAAAAGAAAGTGTTGTCAATGTTCAATATGTCATCCAGATACCGAGAGGTGTCATTAAAGGCTTCAATAACATCTGCCTGGGTATTTGGTGAAAGACTCAACATGAAATCTCTTTCATAGCAATATAAAAACAAATCTGCGACAAGTGGGGCACAGTTCGTACCCATAGGGATACCAACAATTTGTCTATAAACGGTAGTTCCATACCTGACGAAAATATTACCCAATAGAAAAATAAGTGATTCACCAACTTCATGACAAGTCCACATAGTGTAATTGTCCAAACTGCCGTTAGTAAAAAACGCTTTATCATTGTTACAGGCCAAAGTATGTAGTATTTTCCCTAGCAAAAGTGTTTTGAATGAAAGCAATAAGCTTTTCTTTGAAGATGAAGCTTGACGTTCATTGCAAATTTTATCAAGAACGTCGCTTGAATTTTTAATGGACCAAAATAAATTAATCCCAGAATTTTGATAAACTTTAGCACAATATTGTTTAACGCGATATTTAACGGCAGTAAGACAATATGTTAAAAGTTTGGAGATATTTGTAGTGGTGCAAGAACTAGAATTGGAAATAAAATGGGCTTTATATGGTTGTTTGTTTAAATTGGAAATCCAGTACACTACGTCTACTCCAGCCTTGAACATCTTGCACTGAGTGATAAATGGTTGCAACACTCGTAACACAATACACTCTTGACTTCATGTTCAACTAACAATAAGTATTTCAGTGTACCAAAGTGAACAGACAAACATTTGATTCTAATCATAAGTCAGTTTGACATATTTCTGTTACTGATTGTATAAACAATATATAAATCACTGTGTCCTACTGTCATCATTGCTTACACTGTTAGTCAATATTGTAACTATTCCGAAATGATTACCATTTTCAGGAAAATATTATACTAAACTACGGAGTACATTTTACATGTATATGAAATTCAACACAAAATACTAGAAAATATGTAATGGCATAATGATACACTTAATATGAACATTTCAATAAAAATCTCAGTAATAATCGCAGTAACAATCTCTGTAAAATATAAGGGAAGTAACTTGGGATTACTTCCCAGTATCCATGAGTAAGGATTATTTACATTTAACTACACACACTCTGAACATGCTGCCGAAGAAACATAAAAACGTATTTATTTATTTTTGAATTCCAACTTACAAGCAGAACAGTAATATTTTAAGAAAAACATCTTACACAACATAACTGCATGGATATAGTTAGAGAGATCTATATTGAAACTGAATACATACATATCCATTATTAAACACAATGTGCTTTTTATGTAAAGACCCTCCCAAAATGTGAGAGATAATATAATGGTATCTTTTCTGCAACTTTGGAGTTGTAAATTAATAGACAAGAGTATATTGGATATGAGATTACACCAAATGTTAGCACACATAAAAGTGTAATTTACCAAACTAATACATCCTTATGAATGTAATACAAAATACAAAATCAGCATATGAAATAATAACTACTTGATTTCATCCCAATGCATACACATTGGTTTGGCACGTATATACATGCAATGTAATTCAAATATGACTGGCGCCGTGTATGCATAAACGGGCATTATACCCAACTAGTGTAATAGTTTATATCATAAACAGTTGCGCAATGACAACTGTAACAATTTTGACACAATATTAGACCACAGGAGGTGGTCTATTGTCTATTTGCTTATATGCTTTCGCGTTCAAACGCGAACCTGGGACCCATAATGCATGTTGGGCAGATTTACCAACAAGGTGAACAAGATATTGTATTCCATCAATTATATGCGTTGAGCTAAAACACGCTTGATCTTATGAAAGTCGCCAGAGACTGATGAGACGGAGTCACAGTATCTACGCGGTTTGTGTATAACACGCTTCGGGCGTGCAGTAGAAATACTGGTAGGATTTACTTGATTATCATTGATTTAATCCTACCAATATTCCTACGTTAGAAGCAAACTGGTCAAGAACAGTTTGAGTAGCTGTCGATGCTAATTTGGTTTTGGTAGCCTTACTAATAACAGTAAAGTAGTTTGATGGTGTTGGTTGACGAATATGTGCTGGTTTAAGTCGATCAACATGAATAGGATGTGGAAGTAACTTTTTGCTAGTTGAATCCCTCAAAACAAAAGCATGTGAGCTTGGCACAATATGCACGACATATAGACCAGGGTATTGATGCTTTAACTATATGACTGCACTAGTTCTTTCATCTATCATGTAAACGTAATCCCCTGTCGATAAAGTCAACGGAGTCTTTACATTTGCACGTTCAACCATGTCTGCCTGAGACGTTTTCAGATGTAGTTTCACATCATATCTTATGGTTGTAAGAAGAGCTTGCTTCTGTTGTAAGTAGGTAGTCTTTTGAAAGGGACTTCAGATCCGGTACATGTAATGCCAGAGGAAACTTTGGTCTCTCTTCATAAAGTATTTCAAACAGCGGGTATCCCATACTGGCGTTAACTGCATTGTTAACAGAAAACACTACTTCGGGAGTCATAATGTCCCAATTGTTAACATTTGTGTTCGTATATGGTGTTAGTCTTGTAGCTAAAGTTCGATGGGTACGCTCACATGCACCAAGACAATGATAGACAAACCTAGCTGTAAATTGTTGAGAAATATCCATCATTTTGCACAATTCAGAAGTCACCTTGGCAGTGAACTCTGTTCCTTGATCGCTTATCAATGTGTCACACGTAACATACTGTGCATTAGCTCTAATAATGCTTCCGAGACAGTGATAGCATCCTTATTGGCAAGGGGCTTTGTGAACAGAAACTTCGAAAACATATCAATAGCTGTGAACAGGAATGACTTGTTGAGCAGGGTAATAGACCATACAGATCAACTTGCCATACTGAAAAAGTCTCTTTTGGAGTTTTATATGATGTTATGGCACGTTTAGTATGTATGTTGGTAATGTTTCTGCTCTGACATTCGTGACAAGATCGCACGAAATCACTAACAGTCTGAGTCAGGTCACTAACAGTCTGAGTCAGGCGTTCAAAATAGTAATGTTCCTTGACTCTATCAATAGTGTCTTGTATTCCACCATGACCACCAAACGGTGTATCGTGATACAATTTGAGTCTAGTCTGAATAAGCGTTTGTGGCAACACCAACTGGTACTGTGCCTGCAATTTGTAAAAAGTCTCCCCGTGCTACGAATCAGTAGTGTAATTTTTACTGGTCCTTTGGGACTAACGAGACCAATATATGTGGCTTAGAATAATGCTTAAGCCGGTGCTAGGGGGCGTGAGAGGTGTTGCTTCTTTCATTACTTCTCATGAACAGACTCAATAAAACCGAGTCTGCAGCTTTATTCTCTTAATTGTGTTTGTTGCTCACAAAGGATCACCTTTATCAGTATTTATTGTACGTTGAGCCTTTGCAACGCGTCAGTGAAACAACATAATCATCTAAAATCACATAATCGGACTGTCGTAATAGTACTTGTCTACACTTTCTCTGAGACTTTGGCAAAATTCCCATAATCAATGATCATCTTCAACTCTGGATCTGTAGATTGACACCGAATTTTTTGCCGCTTACCGTTCCAAGGCAGTAGCCCTATTGTCACACCCTTTGTGTTTGTGATGTCTTATTTGGCCTTTCTAATCTTTAAAGTTGTTCTTTGTTTCTGTGTGTGTTTGTGGTTGACTGGCGTCCTTGAATGCTACTTTTCCTGTTCGATTTTTATATCTCTATTTATACTAACAGAAGTCATGTTTAGTTCATTTAAGGCAAAGTGTCTTTCAACATCATGCACACTTTCTGGCATTGTTGACTGCATATATGGATCCTCTGAATTCATATTAGAAAGAATACAATCTGAGCGAGCTTCATTTTCAGTGGCCGAAATCACAGGATCATTTACACCTAAATTATCAGGACTCGGATCCTCTGTGTTTGTATCAGTCGCCGTAAATGTATCTGGTGAATTGTGGTCATCTTCACTGGGAATACTATTGTCACTAATAGCACGTGTACATTCACTATCGATGCTATTGAATGTGTCTCTGTCACTTGTTCTATTTAAAGGAGAACTTTCCACATTTATGGCTTGTGGATCACTCAATACATTGAAAGCAGTTCCGTCAGTATGTATAACATTTCAACATTACACATGGACTGTTCATGTCACTATCCTCTGTTTGAACACATATATTTTCTGCAATTTGTGGTAGTGACGCAGCAGGTTTGCGCAATCTATGAAGTACTCTTTTCCGCATAAGTTTTATATATAGTTGTTCTTTGTTTCTGTGAGTGTTTGTGGTTGACTGTCGTCCTTGAATGCAATTTTTCCTGTTCGATTTTTACATCTATGTTTATGGTTTCGCACTGACCAATATCAATATTGTCCTCTGCATCAGCATCATATAAATCGAGTTGCTTAGATGCAATGTCAACATGGTTGACCTGTACTGGACGCGAAACATCATCATCTGCAACAATTCTAATATTTTGTTGGATTTTCCGGCACAAATGGAAAGAAACTGTCCTCTTCTTCTGGACTATTCTCCAAGTATTCTGGATAATTTGGATTTCTTGACAGACTATCGGCAACAACCATTTGGGCTGCTGGTTTGTACAGAATGTCAAAGTCGAATTGCTGTAGAATAGCAAGCAATCGCTCATAGATAGCTTCTTTTAATTATTGTTGAAACAATGGCTCTCAGCCTGGTGATCACACTCGACAACAAAATGTATTCCGCGTAAATAAGGTGCACAGTCGTCTAGTATACTGGTAACCATACCCAACAACTCTAATTTGGTGTGTCCGTAAGACTGTTACCACTTCGACAATACTTTTGAATTGAATTGAATTGAATGTTGTTTAACGGCTCATCAACACAGTATAGGTTATTTAGAGCCGCCCCAGAGAGAGGGGAAGGATACATAGGAATCCGGGAACCTGCCCTACTCTTATTATCGAATAGATTCCTATGATTCTTTAACGTGCTCGGAGGATAGACCGATACACGGGACCGCCGGATACACCGACGGAACTCAGTGGCACCACGGAGGATTGAACCCGGGGCATCCGGTTACAAATCCGCCGCGCTACCGACTGCGCCACGCCAACTCCCACAATACTTTTGAACCGAACCTTACATGTCTCTATTCCCGTGTACTTGATACAACATATAACCTATTCCCTTGCTACGGGGAAATGCCAAAGCTTCTGAATTAACAAGACACTGTTTAAGTTTTTCAAAGCTGGTATCCGCTCAAACCGAGAACCTTGTTTAAGAAGCCTATACAACGGACTGGCAGTGGCACTGAAATTTGGTTTATAATTACGAAACCAGTTAAACAACCCAAGCGCACGTGCTAGTTCCGTTTGCGTAGTAGGTTCTGGATAGTCTCGAACAATGTCTACTTTTGTAGAAAGGGGTCGAATTCCCTCACTTGATATCTCATGTCCTAAGAAAACACATTTTTAAACACCAAACTGACACGTTGTGGGTCCCAGTTTAACCCTGCTTGTTTATGCCTACTCAAAACTTCATCAATATCCTGCAAATGCTGTTCAAATGTTCGTGAACAAATGCAGCGAATATCATGAAGATAACACAACACTTTAGTAAAGGTCAAACCTTTCAAAATCTTATCCATTAACAACTGGAAAAAGTTTGATGAATGTCGCAAACCCATAGATTAGCGCAAAAACCTGTAATTACCAAAGCATGTATTAAATACAGTGTATTTATTAGAATATGTTGATAAACCAATCTGGAAAAATCCAGAACTCATGTCAATCAATGATATATAATTTGGAGTATTTTCCGCAAACGACTCCTTCAGTTCTTGTAGATAAGGAACAGTACAACTAAAATCTTGAGTCTGTGTGTTTAAGTATCTAACTTCTACACAGAAACGGTAGGAAGACAGACGTTGTTCTTTAGTAATGTTGTTCGGATCCAATTTTAACCCCAAAGCGGCCTTTTTTGCCACTTACCGTTCCAAGGCGGTAGCCTTATTATCAACCCTTGTGTGTTTGTGAGGTCTTATTTTCCCTTTTATTCATTTTTATATAAAGTTGTTCTTTGTTTCTGTGTATGTTTGTGGTTGACTGTCGTCCTTGAGTGCTAATTATCCTGTTCGATTTTTATATCTATATTTATTCCGTTTGGCAACAAGAACTATCGGACTGGTTATGGGAACATCCTGCGTTTCATCAACAGGGGAGATAATACCCTGTTGCAACAACTCATCAAGTTGATGATGTAAAACTTCTCTCTCATCTGAGATCAACCGGTATGGTCGTTGGTGTTCATATACTGCATCGGGCTTCATATGAATATGATGTTGTAACACAGGAGTAAAACCAATATCTGGGCTTTCATCGGTAGTAAAACCTCCTTGTGTTTATACAATGTTTTGCACAACTTTTCATTTTCCATTTCTAAATCAGGGCTGTGGTTAAAGTATGACTTGAATTTTGTAAATGGATGATAATTATATGATGATTTCTGCGGAGCATTTGCGTCAACACCTGATGACTTTGCATGTAACCTATTTTCATAGACAATGATTGTATTGACACAAATGGATTTCTTTAATGACATTCGTGTACACGAATTGAAGGAATAAAATCCACTGTGTTATCACACAACTTTAAATTTGCCAATATAACACCCTTCTTTACATAAACTGCACTATTTCCTGGATTAAGCAATTTCAAATATACAACATGATCACCTGTACATGAAACAACAGCTTCTACAACAAGCAACCCTTTGTTCAATATTTCAGAGTGACCTGTGCATATTCCTTGCATACCAAGTCCAATTCCTTTGTCAAGCTTTCCACTAACAACACACTCTGAATTTGTTTCGATTGTAACGGTACTTTTACATCTCATCTTGGTTGTTCCCCTTATACCAGTTTTGTTAAAACAGTTTTTCCCAAAATGTAACTGAATACTATGTTCTTTCATGTACCGTTTACCCAAAATTAAAGGATCAGATGCATCTTTCAAAATATAAACAGAAACATTGTGTACAGTACCTGGTACAGACTGGCGCTATTGGATATCAGCAGTTCCATGAACGTCAATACTCTGATTATTTGCCAAAACAATATTTTCATTGCAGATTTGTAAATTTGACCGGTCAGAATATGGTATAGATTTGATAAAATCCAGAGACATAACGTTAATGCTACTGCCAGTATTCAAAAGAGCCGTCACTGGTATATTATAAACTATAATATTCAAATACATAAAATAATTATCTGTGCTGATAGACGGTATAGGTTTAATGTGGAGATGCTCATGTATATATGAGTATTAAAGAGTCATCGCCCGTAGTTGAAAGTGCATTTAGGCCTGAGTGGTGCGCTGTGTTCCCAGGCCCAGTGTTTCGCCGTACGGGACAGACTCTCACACAGCTGACAGGCAGAAATGGATCGTTTATTTATGGGGTGCATGGCACATTCCATGGCCGTATGGCCATATTGGTCACAGAGTTGGCAAATTGTCTGCGGATTTTTTGATCCCGTTCCGGTCCAATTGCATTTAGATTTAATGTGATTTGCCCCCATCACAATTAAAACAAGTAATTATATTTGTTTGACGCGAACGTGATCTCATATCACGTACAGGTGAAGGCTGCTGAATGTGGGTCTGCCTGATGCAATGACGTCAACCGGTGTTTGACAATACCCATGAGCCTCCCTAATTTTGGCTAGATGGGAGGGCTTCACGCATTGTGGTGACCCGGCCTTTTTGTGTGACGACAGAATGGAACTCCTCTATTGGTTGAAAGGGAGTCAAAGTTAAGTGAATAAATATCGATTCCTCAACAATAAGGGCTGGATTGTTAATGTCACAGTATTCACTTTAACCCCATCCATGACAGTTTTACGGTAGTGTCCAAACCATCAAACCAGACTAACGCCGGACCCTGCAAATGTAAATGAAATGTTGCCACAGCCTTTGGACTAGAAGGGTCAATGTTCATCAAGATAATTTATGACTCAAACTTGGCAATAAATGTTTGAGCATCAAACTGCCATTCAGGTCTCCATCTCCAAAACCATCGATGAAGGGGTTGTTCGACGAATTAATTTTTTTGTTTAATTGTAATAATATTACAAATTCGCAACCATATTCAAAATATAAACCTGTTTCGTCGATACCACGTGCGTTTGCACGTGGCATGTAGGAAAAAGTCCACTTTCGTACTTTTCAGGCAATAAACAGCCCAAAACGGCTTGGCTCGTCGTAAAGATTTGGATTCTCCAACATGTTATAGTATTGGGGAAGCCGACAGTGGTATTCAGAAAAGTTTCGTCTTCGATAATTTTACGTATTGTTTTATTGTTGTCCTTTGCAAAAGCGGCGCAAACCTCCACAAAACAATTATGTTATAAAGAGATGCCGTTAAGTGTATCAAAGCTATCATGGACAACAAAACCGATGTATCTTGGCACACGTATTCAAAAATAAAGACGGACAAAAATAACATTACTCTAGAACATCGAATTAGAACACGAGAAAACTCGGAATGCAAAAAAAATTAAATCGCGTCTAGAAAACCACTATTTAGATAGCTATATAACAAAACTCTCAATCTCTGAAAAACTATAAGCCCATTGACAGAAACTACGAAATTGCACCCTGCCTAGTAACGGTTAAAAACGTAAATTTCCGCCAAGCTTTATAAAATACCACGACAGGAAAGAATTTGTAAACTATGCTTTAATACGGTTGAAGACGAACTTCATTTTCTAACTGCATGTCCATCTCTTAGCTCTAGACGAGATATTTTTTTACGAAAAAATATCTGAATCAATCTCAGAATGGAATACTCTCGACGATGTCACTAAACTCTTCATAACAATCAACCCACCAGAAAAGATAGAAAAACATCCGCCCAATTTTGCTATGAACTTATGAATATCAGAAATAAATGCCTTCCGAGAGCCTCTACCTCAAGAGAGTTTACATAACCTCTCTAGACACTAGATTGTGCTGTACTCTAAAACAGGTAACATATTTACAAGAGTGTATAATCTCACTATCTCTATTTTCACCTGTTTAATAGTTATGTGTTTTTTTTTGTGTTCTTCTCCAACTTTCGCATTATGTGAAACTTAAAAAGGTATTGTACCAATCCTGTTAGTAATTGTACATGTTATAGACAATAACATAGTTGTGTATTTGTATTTGAACCTAACATTTTGTCTAGTAAGGCGAAATGAATACAATGCGAGTTTTCGTGACTCATATCGAGAGAGATATAACAATAATAATTCAATTCTCAATTACTTCTGGTCTTGATAGTGAGCCAGTAACAATGTTATTATTGATCTGATTACACCACGTAGACCTTCTAATTAGGAACACATGTCCTTGTGTCTGGCTGTAATCAACTGTGGTCGGGCGGGTAATATATACTTGTGTGTATTCATGGTAAGAAGTTAAAATTGCTCTTGGAGATGTAAAATGAATTAAATTAGAAACTGAATTGGATAAATCGATTTAATGTGGTCATTTTGAAGAGGAGAGTCTACATTATTGGTAAACTAATACGTCAAAATGATATACTACTCAAAATGTGCTAAGGATCACTTTTATTCTTCCATATAATTGTATTAGAAATTAATTCACAATAACGATATTAATTTCATTGATACTTCAACAATTACACAATTTGAGATCAAATGACCATACACTGCCCTAAATAATTTCATGTAAAATAGAAATAATGCTGTTTATTTCAGCAAGAAATTTAGACAGCAAAACAGTGATCCTTGGCAAATTTTGAGTAATATATAAGTTGTCCATATCATCGAGTCAAAGCACAGCCAGTGTATCTTGTTGTAGTTATAGTTTATAGGGACAAACGGCTATCTTGAAGTTTTTATCAATCTTGAAAATAACATCTCAATTTATTAATTCAGTATCATTTTAACTTCAAACCTGCTTTCATATCAATAAATAAAAGTTTGAGTTTTCATTGTTTATTCGTTATTCTTCCATATGTTTCAATATATAATTGGTGCAATATAAACAACAGACAGTAATACGCAAAACCAGTTGTCTCTATACTATTCTTATAATTAATATTAATGACTGAACAATACAAGTTATGTAAAAAAAAAATAAAAAAAAAATAAGGGAACGCCGCGAGTTTTAAAAAGATTGCCGTGTGTCCCTTTAACTAGTTTAACCTTCACCTCTTAATATGCTTGCGAATGTATTTAGTTGGCTTACAACGTCCATTTCACAAACTTTATTTGGTATTAATTTACATAGTAAATCGATGTATAGCACTAACCTAACCATTATATTTTCAGTTGAATTATTTATAGTTTTATTCCATGTCCATCCCTCTCAACACCCACACCAACCCCTCGTCTCCAAATAAATTACGACAATTATTCAATTGTTGACAGTTCAGCATCTATACGTAACCTTTAATATCATGGTCGTAGCTAGGATATAAGTAAGTTAGGAAATCATTTATTACAGTGACATGTGCATAAAGTGACAAGTACATATATAAAATGAAAGAGCGCCAGGCCCAATGGACCTATAAGTCACTGTCAATGATAAATATTTGACAAAATATAAATATATGGTTCACATGAAAATGCAAAAGTGTATCAAATTAATGATTCTGTAATAAATATGACGGTAAAGTGAATATTACACATTAAATAAGCACAGTATAAATAGCATTTCTCCTTCTTAAGAATGCTTTTATCAAGTACTTTGAAACTTTTCTGGAATAAGTCTGCATTAGTGTTTTGAATGTTTGTTCTATAAAGGCTATGTCAACAATAACATCTCGGAAAATATATGTTCTTATGTCCGAGTAGAACACACAGTCGAGTAAAAAATGGAGTTCGTCTTCTATTACCCCTGCATTACAGAATCTGCACAATCTCTCTTCTGATGTCTCTCCAACGTATCTACCAGTTTCAATCCTTAGCGGTTGGATACTCCATCTAAACTGTGCAAGGACTGATCGCTCACTCCTACTGAGTGTCATAGTCGCATATTGTTCTGTTACAAATTGAGTTTTAAACGAGATATATGTCCTTAGTTTTGGCCTAGCAGTTATCTTTCGAGATAAAATGTTTGCATAATAACCACTAATAATAGTGTTTACAGTTGTCAACTTTACAGCAGTTTTGTTGTCGAAATGTTCAAATATATTTAGTTCCCGCATGATATGTTTTACGTCACTACACCAGTTATTAACACAGAGATCATAGTCATTATTAAAAGCACGCCTTGTCAACCTATCGTCACTAAAACGTATCATAATAACATGGATACCCATTGTCTGTATACACATTGTCGGTAACCAATCTGTCTCGCCATTAATCGCCGGCGTTGTGCCAAATCTGTGTACTCCGAGGAAGTATCTAGATGCCCTATTTTTTATATTATCAATGCACTGGTACTGTTTAAACCCCCAAACAGACGAACTATAGTCAAGAATATGTACTACACAGTTGTAGAATAGTTTTTCGTATGATTTAAAACCAAATTCTTTAAAGTTCTCCGGCTAGGTTTTGTTTTATGAACATGTTAATGTTTATTTAAATCGAAAGCAATACACAACAATAGATATTTACAATACACACATTGCAATATCTGTGAAAAGCGAGAATAAGATTTTATTTGATGACGTAGAAAACTATGAACAGGTAAATTAATCCACAGGTAATTATCTGGCAATAGTTGTGCATCTATACAATTCAGATTTACCTCATTTCTCCGTGCAGTCACGCAGTTGTAAAAGTAGTATCTATGTCATGCAAATATTACTTATTTTTACATACAACTTAGTAGCGGTTTTAAATATATGTTTCTCTCCGAGACTATCAAGAAATGTTCATATGACGTTGAAGAGTTAAATTTGTTAATTGATAATATTGCAAAAAGGGTGGCCATTCATCTTTAAGTTAATGTATTTTTGAGTTTACACTTCCTAAAGCCCGACCCGCTCCTTTTGCTAAAGCGTCACAATTTAAAGAAAAGTCCAGTTTTTCGTGGAATATTACCCCTAGATATTTGTAGTGTTCCACATCTTCTAACATGTTATTTCCCACTTTAAACACGAAATTACTCCTAGCTTGACGATTTTTTCTAAAATGAACGCACTTTGACTTGTCAGTATCCATTCCTACACCTTCCTACACCAGTTTTGCAATGTATCTAGCATGAGTTGTAAATAATATTCTGAGGTAGCTAGCAACACAATATCATCAGCGTATAATAAGTTTTAGGTCATTTAGCTGAACACCAAGATATAAGTGATGCATAGACAGACGAAGTTACATGTTGAATTTGTTTTTAAAATCTAGATGCTCTCCGATAGTATTTGACACATTGAAGAGTCCTAAACATCTTGCTGAGCTGAAATTGATACAGTTTTAATACTGTAAAAATAAAATATACTAGGTAAAAAAAGTTTTGGACCAGGATATATAAAGTCATATAAAAATAAAACTAGTGGACAGAATTTAATTATCTTTTTTTAGTAACCAAGGTCTACCCTACCCGGTTAATTTGGTACCAGAAACATTAAATTTCAAACAAGATTAGATTTTTAAAAAATATCGCGAACACACAAAGGGTCTGTAAAAAATGTTGGAAAGTCCATAAAAACAATAACAGTTACAGACATTCGAGTAACCAATAAAAAGATTATTATATTTTCGCAAACTTTCATTGTAAACGATAATTATTGTTGATTGTTGATCTTTTGTGAATTATCAACTGAGATAATAAGGGTTATGGTCGAATGTCATGGTTCAGCGATCATTGTACGGGTTCCAACACTGCCATGGTCCAAAACTTTTTTTACAGAGTATATATCAAGTTTATGAACAGACTCAGTAAAACCGTTTTTCTGTTTTTCTCTCTTCTTTGTGTTTGTTGCTTCCAACGGACCAATTTCCCGTATGTATTGTACTGAAATTGTAATATCTTTTTATACTGAACACGATAGTTCTGAAATAACCTTATTTGTATATGAGCACTACACGTTTATGTTCATGTTGCTTATTTTTCAAAGGAAAAAAAGATGTATCGTTAGGCTATTTTTTCAGTTTTTAAATTCTCCACTGGATGGCCTTGAATGTTAGACCCATGGGGGAGTACACTTTGCACAAGTGGGGGAGGTGGGGTATGGGAGTGGGGCTTAATCCATCCTGTCACCCAGAGAATTGTTTATCCTGAAATGTGTAGTAAAGCTTTTTCTATTAAAAGAACCAGTGACTAAAAGTACCCAGAAGAACGAGCCGGGAAAAACTAATGGTTGCATGTTAGTTTGTTTGTTTGTTCGTATGGTGTTTTACGTCATTTTCAACACATGTAAGGTTATATATGACGGTCGTTTTTTGTAGTAGAGGCAGACCACCCACTTTTCCTGGGTAGAACCAGTAGTGTAAATCTCCCGCCATCCGTAAGAATCGACAGTAATCACTCGCTATGGAAACGAACGCTGTTTGAAATACGCGTTTCTTTTTAACTCCGACGGTAGTAAAAGATAACCAACTTTCAAACGTTAGAGTAAGAATTGAACTGGATTTTATAGTCGCACCAACAGCTAGAGTCATATGACGACTTTCCAGTTTGGTGCTCATGTGCTCCTCCGGGCAATTTTCATGTACGGGCGGGCACCTGTGTAACTAGCTGGCCGGATAGCGTCCCCTCATATTTCCTGATCCCACTCAAAGTTACAGGTGTGAGGGGCAAGTGATTTCAATTCAGAGGCTCTAACCACTCGGCCTTGGACGACCCCTAAAAATATGGACAGCGTTAGCCTAGCGTGTTTTTTTTGGAAATCAAAGTAATTCAATAATAAGGATTTAGCATCAATGCTTGATTGTGATCGATTTGGACCCAGGGTAGACAAATGAATTGAACTGTTATAAGAGCTCTTCAACAGATTATGTCAGAAATGTTTTAACGTCAAAGCAAACTTCCCGTCAGCGAACTGCATTATCTGCAAATGGGTGTTGTATACTCCAGTAATGCTATTTACGAGTTAAACAATAAAAGAAAAACACGATTCAGCATTGGAAGGCGTACAATTGATTAGTTAGAGCAACAGAAACAGAAAAAACGAGTATTTAACGAACAACACACCTCTACCACGAATGAATAACTTAAGTGACTTGTCGTTGAAAACTTACATACTACGCATGTAATAAACTGAACGAGATCACATGTCCAGATAATCAAATAAAAAGTATGGTGCCTTCGATATAGATCTTTACGAGCGTCTCCGTGGCCGAATGTTAACGACGTTGCGTTGTAAACCATCGCCTCTCACCGCTGCGGGTTCGGGAGGTGTACAGTACTGGTTCTACCCAGGAAAAGTGGGTGGTCTGCCTCCACCACAAAACAAAATCGACCATCATATATAACCTTACATGACGTAAAACACCATACAAACCAACAAAACGAACATAGATCTTTACAAGCGAGCATTGAAACTTTAAAGAATTTCTAGATGATCCGTATACGGGAAAATGGTGGCTCGTTCCAAACAATTCTGCGGCTGATACGAGTTTTATGTTATACTTAAGTATATCGACTACAGGAGCATACACTATTTGAGAATAAAATACGGATTGTATATGGAGGCAGTCACCAATCAAATAGTTAATGGTAGTCGGTATAGGGTGCGGTGGAAGCACCCTACATGACACTTCAGCTGTTTACAGACGTATGGTTAGAATTAATATTTGAGGTTCATCCAGCAATGCATCTTGTAATCACGGGAGGATGTTAGTCTAGTTTGGATTCAACAGAATCAGAAGACAACTAACAGCATAAAGGCATAGTCCATGCCCAGCGGGAGTTAGGAGTGAGATGGGATCAATTTCATTTAAATAGTTACAGACAAAACAGCATTTTGGTCAAGTTTTCAGAATGCGTAAGAGTACAAAGGTATGCATGTGAGCTTGATTTAACACACAAATGCCAATGCGTGAGTCTTGACAGGTAAGTAAAGATTTCTCACAAAACCATGCCAAACAAACAGGAGAAACTGAAGTTAGAAAAACAATGACTGAACTGTGATGAACTAAAAGAAAGACAAATACCCAATGTACAAATGGAGTCGTTTACCACTGGTTCAGAAAAATAGCTAAACGCAAATATGTTATTAAACTAACCGAGTTATCTCCTCATGAAAATGAAGGTAGCTGTCGTCTACTTGTGCAACCAAGGCCTGTAGCCAGCCCTGAAAATTAACCGAGGCAAATCCCTTGCTATGGAGGTTCGGTGGTATGCATCCTCCACCACACCCACTCTCCTATTTTGTTTGTGATTTCTTCATTTTCATGCGATTTCGTGCATTTTAGTGCATGTCCCTGACAAGATTTCAGTTTTAAGCAAGACAGTTGTGTCAAAGCTTGGTGAGGACTAGTTATCGATATATTCCAAAATTCTGCCTCGGCAACTGCCTCGGTGTGCCTCAGTGTGGCTAAGGGTCTGCAACCCCTATGTCGAACGGAGATGCACTATCCAATACACAATTTTGATACAATTTTCTAGTAGTCGTGTTATGTATCTAACTGCGAGTAACACTTTCCAGTAGTCGTGTTATGTATCTAACTGCGAGTAACACTTTCCAGTAGTCATGTTACGTATCTAACTGCGAGTAACACTTTCAAGTAGTCGTGTTATGTATCAAACTGCTAGTAACAATTTCCAGTAGTCCTAACAGCGAGTAACACTTTCAAGTAGTCGTGTTATGTATCTAACTGCGAGTAACAATTTCCAGTAGTCCTAACAGCGAGTAACACTTTCCAGTAGTCGTGTTATGTATCTAAATGCGAGTAACACTTTCCAGTAGTCGTGTTATGTATCTAACTGCGAGTAACACTTTCCAGTAGTCGTGTTGAGTAACACTTTCCAGTAGTCGTGTTATGTACCTAACTGCGAGTAACATCTTCCTGTAGTCGTGTTATGTATCTAACTGCGAGTAACACTTTCCAGTAGTCATGTTATGTATCTACCTGCGAGTAACACTTTCCAGTAGTCGTGTTATGTATCTAACTGCGAGTAACACTTTCCAGTAGTCGTGGTATATATCTAACTGCGAGTAACACTTTCCAGTAGTCCTAACTGCGAATAACACTTTCCAGTAGTCGTGTTATGTATCTAACTGCGAGTAACACTTTCCAGTAGTCCTAACAGCGAGTAACACTTTCCAGTAATCGTGTTATGTATCTAACTGCGAGTAACACTTTCCAGTAGTCCTAACAGCGAGTAACACTTTCCAGTAATCGTGTTATGTATCTCACTGCGAGTAACACTTTCCAGTAGTCGTGTTATGTATCTAACTGCGAGTACCAATTTCCAGTAGTCGTGTTATGTATCTAACTGCGAGTAACACTTTCCAGTAGTCATGTTATGTATCTAACTGCGAGTTACACTTTCCAGTAGTCATGTTATGTATGTAACTGCGAGTAACACTTTCCAGTAATCGTCGTACTCGTATTATGTATCTTATACATCGTGGTATGGTTTGTTTGGTGAGGTGGGACCTGGGGTGGGAGGGGGAGGTTGGGATGTGTATCTTCCTCTCTCTCTCTCTCTCTCTCTCTCTATAAATGTCAGCAAAATTATCAACCAAATAGTGATATGTAATTGGTTGATAATTTGTCTCACATTTATCTTTTTAAATACATATCTTCCCGGAATCCTCGTGATCCAGTGCTCCAGAAAGGGTCTTGTAAGATGTATACTATTCTTTACCGTATATATACATTGAAGCTGATTTCAACAGTGGCTTGAACTACCTTCCTAGCTGTTTTGTTCTGGACAGTTCCATTCTGACATAAACTTATTCCATTGATTATTATATACGATATGATTTCCTTTGCGCCAGCCTGTCAAATCTGTGGATATCAAAATCCGGAATACTCACGATTTTTTCCCGCTTAATCTCAGGATCACCGGATTTAGATCTAAATCTCCGGAACATACACACACGTTCGTAAGTTTAAAAGCGTGTTTATCAATTATTCTCTATATCAACAATTATGTGGGAAAAATATCAAGTTGTTTAGGTTGCTAAATATGTTGCCAGCCCTGTCAACAATTTAACTTCTTCTGAATAAAAATATCAATGTAAATGACAGGTCCCAGATGGCAACCCCTGTCAGAAATTTAACTACTGACGAATAAACTGCATATAAATATACGCTTCGTTTCAAGTTTACATAAGTTAATAAATCTTCAATTTAAATTCCACGTCCCAGTTGTTAACTCGACTTAATACGGTGAAGGTAAAACCCAAGCCTTTCCTCGTGATTAATTATTATCGTCAAAGTACATGCTATTTCAACGTTATATCTATATCTATATCAACGTCGCATCTTTCGACTGTTAATACAATTACTGTAAGTCGAACACGATGTCCCCATCCAACCTCCACTAATATGCTGTAGGTCGTACCCAACATGGTGTTCCCCTGCACCCCACTGCCCCCTCTTACCCCATCTCAACTCGATTTGAATTCAGTACATTTAGACTGGATGTAAGATTGATTTTAATCCCAACTTTATATCTACTGACTGACCTTAGACCTAAACATGGTGCAAGGTCTCTGATCTGTATGACTATTTTTTTCTATCAGAACATGCTTTTTACATAATTATAACACATGTTTGAACGTGCATTAGTCTAACAATGGCTGGTGTATCTACGGTTTATTATGTGAACATATATTCTGGTCCTATATTAACTTTGTGACAAATCACTGGCATCTGTTAATTGTTTACGGAGTGATGCCAGAAAACAATGACCATGGCTCCAGCGAAATGTAGAGCGTTTACAAAATAATTTGCAGCAACTTTGCAGTTCAGCAGGTGAGAATGTTTTGGGCCCAATCTGACGTAAATGGAGAGTGGGCCTGGAATGTTCATTCCTTTTGGCGCCATATAACTGTTTGTGTTGGTGCGCGCCGTAAAACGCCAATTCAATTCAATCCCAGGGTGTCAGCAGCGGGTTATTCAGTTCTAAACTTTAAAGATAAACGGCCACCCTTTGTGAAGTATTATCAATTAACAAAGTTCACTCTTAAACATCATATGAACATTTCTTGACATCCCGGAGAGAAACATATATTTAAAACCGCTACTAAATTGTATGTAAAAATAAGTACTTTTTACAGGACGTAGATACTACTTCTACCACTGCGTGACTGCACGGGGAAATGGGGTAAATCTGAATTGTATAGCTGCACAACTAATTGATAAATACTACGTTTATCTGTGGATTAATTTACCTGTTCCAAGTTTTCTACGTCATCAAATAAAATCTTATTCTCGCTATTTCTCACAGATATTGCAATGTGTGAATTGTAAATATCTATTGTTGTGTATTGATTTCGATTTAAATAAACATAAACATGTTCATGAAACAAAACATGGCCGGAGAACTTTAAGTTCGCCATTACATGATATTTGATTTCCCGTCATCTAGCACTAAAAATCTCAAAATCGACCACTATGTACAGTTCAGAAATACAAATGTTCATACTTCCCTCGCGCAGTTACATGTAGGCCACTACATGCACAGCTCCTTGTAGTCATATGTACTAGTGAGACAAAGTGGTGCTGGACTTGATCCTCGCATTTAAGTCAGGACTGGCTTCGGTGACATTTCCATTTATCCTCTCTTATTTGTAACATGCACTTCATGGTTAACCCGCATGCTTCCTGGATGTGGATGGATTGCGTTTTGTTTGTTTGTTGGTTGTATGGTGTTTTACGTCATTTTCAACACATGCAAGGTTTTATATGACGGTCGACTTTTTGTGGGGGAAGCAGACCACCCATTTTCCTGGGTAGAACCAGTACTGTACACCTCCAGCCATCCGTAAGAATCGACACTTTCCTCACTTGGATGAGGGAAACTTGGCATAACCCCTTAATGATTCGTTTCCAGTATTACAATAGAAGAAGAAGAAGAAAAAGGAGAAGAATACTTGTTTACGCAGAAAGAAGTCTGTGATTAACTTTTAGACCTCTGATTACCTATGAGGCCCTCCCATGGGGTGTGGGGTGGTCCATGTTCACTTGTTCCCCCAACAATATTTGTTCAATTTTCCCTTGTTCCCCAATATTACTAATAACAGACAATGTTCCCTCGTTCCCCAAAAATAAATGGCCATGTTCCCCAAACCCCTGGGAAACACTCACCTAACGTTATGCTATGAATTTAGCACCAACTACTGTGCTAAATGAATTGTCATGTAAATACGCTAATTCATTATTTAGGCCCTTTAGAGAAAATATATCATTATTTCATTATTTGTCAAGTTTAAATGGTACCCCTAGACCCCGATGTAGATCTGCACCCCACGTACGATGGAAAATTTTCAGTATATCTTATGACCTTGAACTTTTCAGACTGCACAATTTCAAGGTAAAGAGCAAAGGCATTCCGATTGTCTCACACCCGTACCTAACCGGCAAACATGGCGAGTGTCGACAGTAATGACAACTTTTTTGAAGGTACCGAGAAGTTACTGGAGGTTTGGTTTGAATCTTCAAGTGAAACAGGGACACGCGACTTACGAACAATTGACAGGTGAGTAAATCAAACAGAACTTCATCGATAATAAATGCTTTCTTAATTGTCACTTTTCTGTCACTAGTTTTCGCGATCTGTCAAAATAATCAATTTATTAAACAGAGACGTTTAATATGCATATTCCGTCTCTGATTTTACTTAAATGGCAATCCTGTGTTGTGTATGCACGGATATGACTCTTTGCAGAGAAATCTAGCTGGAAGGCCCATAAATAAAAAGGTCCCGGGTCGTTTCGCACACTTTCCCGTTCGCGCATCGGTTATTTCGCACATACATCGGTCGTTTCGCACATCATTTTGATAGTCATTTCGCCCACTAAGTCGTTTCGCCCATCATCTATCAGGTATTTTATTTGATAGTGAATTGAATGACTTTTATTAAACTGTGAATAATAAATTATGGGAGAATCATAATGATATTTTTTTGATGTTGTTGTTGAATGTTTGTTTATATCCAGGCACAACCAGTTTTCGTACACATAAGGACAAAACATGAGATTAAAACCTTTCATTTAAATAAAAGACTTTTCCTTTCCAGTCAATGTTTTCATTAATTATAGTACTGAAATTCTGCAGAATCATGCCAAATTGGCATGACCTCTATTGTTTACATTTTTGAAGATATATGTATGGGGTTGTATTTCGGGACAGTATCCAGGGTCAGGTTTGTACATAACGTATATGTTTAGGCTTGTATTATGGGACAATAATCAGGGTCAGGTATGTAAAAACCTGACCCTGGATATTGTCTCTTAATTAAAGCGCATACGTATTACTTATGTACAAAACTGACCCTGACTATTGTCCCGTAATATAATCCCATACATATATCTTATGTACAAACCGGACTCTGGATATTGTCCCGTAATACAAGCTCTTACATATACCTGAAGTACAACCCTGACCTTAGATATTGTCCTTTAGTACAGGACCATATATATATACCTTATGTACAACCTGACCCTGGATATTGTCCTTTAATACTGGACCATATATATACATGAATGTTTAAAATGTTCATCAAGAGCAATATTTTTTAAAGAAATTGTTAGTTTTGATTTTCAATTATTTCATAAACATACCAAAATTTAGAATATCGATGACCAGGTTAATTGTCTCGTCCCATAGCCTTGCTATAGAGACTGGCAGGTGGCATAGACCTAAAAGTATACCATTAGCAGATAGAATATGTTTAATTTGCAACCAACTTGAAGACGAGTTTCATTTCATTTTAGATTGCGATCGGTTTAAAGACATCCGAAAAATATATATTAAAAAATATTTTTGGAATCGACCGAGCATGTTCAAATTAAAAGAACTTTTTTACAGCAAAAATGAAAAAGAAATTAAAAATTTAAGTGTGTATATTTTTAAAGCATTTGAAATGAGGAAAACGCTAATGAATTGATTTGATGTAATTGTAATTCCATGTCTCATTTTCTCCTTCTCAATTGTAATGTTTTGTATTATTTTAATATTGTAATATTTTATTTTCACAGTCATGTATATTTGTGTGTGGGGGTTTTGTCACGCTTGAAAATGCAAATAGAGCATTTCTTTTATTGTGTTTGATATACAACGCCATACATATATTGAATGCACAAACCTGACCCTGGATATTGTTCCTTAATACAAGCCTATGCATGTACCAAAACAGTTCCTATACGACTTATGTATAAACCTGATCCTGGATATTGTCTCTTGATTTAATGCCATACATATTACTTATGTACAAACCTGACCCTGACTAATGTCCCGTAATACAAGGCCATACATATACCTAATGTACAAACTGACCCTGGATATTGTCCTTTAATACAAGACCGTATATATACCTTATGTACAAACCTGACTCTAACTATTGTCACATAATACAAGCCCATACATATACATAATGTACAAACCTAAACCTAGATATTCTCCTTTAATACAGGCCCACATATATACCACCCAACCCAGTCTCTCAACACATTTGAAACTTTTTTCTTTTCTTTTTTTACATATTTCTTTGTTGCTTTTGTCAATTCTTACACATGTATTACAATATTTAAACATGTATATTCGTTAAGCGGAATGTATATCTTTGTTCTATATAATATACATTAATAACACGTGCGTTTATTTGTTGTGCATTATATCAAATATTATTTCTACGTATATAATAACTACTACTACTTCATATATATGCAAAAATTAGCGAAGATGAACTTAATAAGAAATATGTAAATAAATATAGTTATATCGTTTACATTTCGAACATATGTCATACCTGAATCACACGTGCGATGCTGCCACAAATTACAAGAGTCGCACTCGATGGCCTGCTGTCTGGGGCGCACCTCCAACCCACACGAAACATACAACGCGGGCATAATAAATAAATGATAAATCCACACAAACAATCCGTAAAAAACGTTTTAACACTAAGAATGTAAGTAGTTTTAGAGAACAAAACAACGTATGAATTAAGATATTAATTCTTAATTTAAACTTTCAAAACAAATTAATTGTTTTCAATTATCATAATATTAATGATAATTATTTATATGCCGATCAATTTGTTCTTTGATCTATACCAGCTTAAAGGTATCCCGCTAATTCATCATAACTACTTGCATTCCGGCTGATTGCACGTGTTAAGAAAACAAGATATAATCACATAAGTGTTGCCACGCACACTTCTTGAATAAACACCGAATGTTTATTTTCTAATCTGTTAACTGGGTTTCTGTAACAATTCAATTCAATTCAATTATTTTATTCAGCATAAACATCATACAATGTTCATCGCCTATTACAATGAGGCGGTTACATTACATTGAGAAGAGCATGTATAATACTATCATGGAGTAAAGCTACAAAAGAGCACTTACACCTAATATTTTAAACAAACAATTTCGAATAGTATATAGGATAACTAATACAGAGGGGAAAATCATCAGAAAAAGAAAGAGAGAAAGAAAACAAAACAACTCTATGCATATAATTTGTTTGTACAGTGGATACATTTCGGTCAAGCTTATTTACAACTCGTGCTATCAGTCCTCGCACTAGCGGTTTCACACAATAGCAATTCTTCGGAAAATAAGTCTAAGGCCAGTAGGCAAAAACTATGTGTTTCAGACAGATATTTGAATAATGGTTTACAATCATAATAAATATTACGTTAATCTCGATAATTCACGTTAATTATCTATTATACTCTCACGTCTCAACAAGCAATGATCTAACCGATCTTTTGAAATATTAATTGCCATAAAACACATTATAATTATGGCTTATTTTATTTCTTTATTCAAAGTCGAAGTGAACGACAAACAGTATTTATCAGAAAATATATGTGCAAAATATTTAGAAAATAAATGAGTAAACATTTTTCAAAGAAACACGCAGCAGAATAGTTTTATTAAAAATTCGCGCGTCCCGTTAGTTGTTCTATACAACTTGCATTTGTTCAATCTTAAATATTAAAAGTAAAAACAATACATTGTTATTTAATTATTTGCAAGCACATTTAAAGTAAAAATGATCCTAGATTAATACGTTGACATGCTAAGTTTAATGCTTGATAACATCTTCAAGATGACCGTGTGTCCCTTTAACATGTAATACATCTGTACAACATGTATGTAGGCTGTTTGATACTGCAGATATATTTGAAATACGGATAAAGGTAATAGGGAATATAAACAACAAACACAACTGTATTCCACAGACATATTAATAAACAGATAGGAAACTTCCTATCATAACCAGTGAAGTAACCAAAATATCACGTGGCACCATAACTTTTCCTTCTATCTTCTCTCTCAATTATTCGCCGAGTTTGATGAGAATACATCCAAAAGATTCATAGTGAATAGCAAAACGGTATTATAATAATTTATGTTTATTTTCAAAATAAAAAATGTGTAAAGTTTTAAAAAGTCATCATTTTTCGCTTTTCTCTTAAAAATCAACGTTTTGACATTGTCAAAGTTTCCATCAAACTCCTTTTTTACTCTCAATGTAAGAGAAAATAAAATACTATCATTGGAAAGAAAATTAACTTTGTGATGGTATTTGGCTTGAATGAAACTTGTATCTATAAAAGTCTTCATGATATGTGTGTTTAAAGTTGGGAATATTTTGTGAAATTTTCGAACTGTGCCACTTGAAATTTACACAATTTTCATAGTGTCCAATCTATTTGTTATTAGGTCTGTGTGTATTCCAATTTTTTATTTGTATTTATTTTTTTACTCAAAGTGAATGACAACCAGTAATTATTAATTATGAAAGTTTATGCTTTTCCTTCGAGAGGCTTGCATGTAGTCATCATCTGAAATAGAAATTATTGATTTTATAACAAATAAAGATTTAATATTGCAAAAATAATTATCTGTCTTTCAATATTTGATTCATTCAAAGTGTTTTAATGTTTTTTTACATAGAAAACGCAAGCTCATATATTCTTCTAAACACGAAATTCAATACTTGATTCATTAAAAATGTTTTTTCTAATCCTAAAATACAATAGTTCTAACTCCAAATAAGTATTTGCATAAGTAATTATTCATCACTATATATATATATATATATATATATATATAAGGTGGGCGAAACGACTATCTCTATGATGGGCGAAACGACTATCCGCGAAACAACCGATGTGCGAAACGACCCGTCACCAATAAAAAGGGGATATTTAAAGGGACACGATCTACACTCTACGTGATCCCGACAGCGGCACCTATCCGTGGTCATTTGCACAAATTCCTTGTGACATTTACCTGAACAGCTCTGTATCAGGCATTGTTTTTCCCAGACAGCATTATACTCTGCAATACCTTACCCCAGCACGTAGTAGACTGCAGGACACAGGACATATTTAAGCAGAAGGTGCAGCCATTCCAGCTCAGATAGATCAGAGTGCTTTGTTTTTAATCGCATGGTACATAACTTTTAAACGGCACTGTTGATTTACCTGCACTGAGCATGTGAAGTATGGTAATACACCAGAGGGTGGAATGTACTTTGTGGAAAAAGAAGTCACACAGCAATCTTAATTATCCTAGCATTAGCAAAATTTGATATCTTAGACACTCGAGTCCGACAGCTTTCATTATTCTACATCTATACGCCTAATGTAATACTTGATGTGATTTAGCACAGACCTAATAACAAATAGAGTGGACACTACGAAAATTATCTAAATTTCACGTGGCTCAGTGCGAAAATTTCACAAATTATTTCCCAACTTTAAACACACATATTATGAAGAGTTTTATAGATACAAGCTTCATTCATGCCAAATACCATCACAAATTTAATTTTCTTTCCAATGACATTTAGAGCAAAAAAGGAGTTTGACGGAAACTTTGACTATGTCAAAACCTTGATTTTTAAGAGAGAAGCAAAAAATTATGACATTTTTAACTTTAAACATATTTTTATACAATTTCTTTCTTTCAAAATAAACATAAATTATTATAATACCATTTTGCTATTCACTATGAATCGTTTGAATGTATTCTCATCAACATCAGTGAATAATTGAATGAGGAGATAAAAGGATAAGTTAAGGTGCCACGTGATATTTTGGTTACTTCATTGGTTAAGATAGGAAGTTTCCTATCTGTTTATTAATATATCTGTGGATTTAGTGATTTCTTAAGTACCTGGCATTTGAGCTGCAAATATTATATTATATAAAAAAATAAATAAAAAAAAATACAGTTCCCCTGTAGCAGAGGAAATAACCAGGAAATAGTTCAGATTGTGATACAAGTATGATATTTTTCACAGTGCTTGCAAATATTATATTCAAATGAAAAAAACCTGAGCCAATTCAGTTTCGATCATTTTCAAGATGGCGACCAAAATACTGTAAATATAAGATACAGCTGTATATTAAACTAGTACTTTCTCTCATTCACTATAGTCTGGCTTCGACTGTAAAACCAACAATCATTTTTGCAAATATTTCGGCATGAATTATGATAATGCATTTATTCAAGATAAAAATATGAGCAGGGTCGACACTCGCTTCTAGAACTAAGTGGTCCACAGGACCTGTAACTTTTAAGACTAACAGGTCCTTCACAAGTTCAACAGGTCCTACACCAGAAATAATAACTCGTAAAAGATAAACAGGTTTCAACAGTTTATTTCACATAGACTTGCACTTTATTCAGTCTATCAATTCATTGATAAAAGAAGCTTGTAGCTCTTCTTCTGTTGCTCAAGAAGATCTCTCTGGTCCCAAGCCCCGTCCTCCTCCTCATCATCTGCATCGGTAACTGCATACTCAGCCAGCAGCGCTGGTAGATTTACATCCGCCTCCCCCTCAATATCTTCCTCCTGCTCCTCTACCACCACCTCAAGGAACCCTTAAAGGAACTAAAACACCACGTAAACCAACTTCTTCCTCGGTGGCAACTAAACGACAAAATTTAAATCTTAAAAAGTGTATAAATAATTTCTTTTCGAAGTGAATAAATCTGTGAATATTATATCTTTTAATGCCGGAGGCTTAACCCATTTAAAGCACTCTGAGATTAAAGTATTCCTGGAACTTAATCCTGAAGTTGATATTCTTTGTATTCAGGAAACCAAATTTAATAAAAAGACATTCAAATCTATTTCCGGTTTTAAGCATGAATTTAAATTTTATGATAATAATAGAGCAAGTGATACCTATACGTGTGGAGGGTTGGCCGTCTACTTCAAAAATTATATTAATTATGAAAAGATTGAAATTTTAGATCCGAAAGATAGATGGTTTTACAGCCATTGAAGTTAACAGGGGTCAGGCGATTAGGCGAAGTCGCTAAAAACTTCGCTTTAATTTGGCCTATTTCGCTTTTCTATTCATGTGGGGCTAAATTTGAGTCGCCGTCATTTTCGGCAAATTCTAGGCATGTTGCTGAGGTTTAGAACATTTTCTGTAACTGTTTCAAGTATATATTCCAAGTTTGCCATGCATACTTCCCCTTTCCCGTGGAAGGTTGCAACGGTTTAGCAACATGTGAATGCATGAAATAAAGAAAATGCTTTGGACATAACTGGAGCACGATGTAATGTATTCATAGCCATTTTAAATTCTTAATATCCTTCCCTCTTCGTTTTGATAACAACCACGTCATAATATCAACGTATCAGATGGTATATCAACGTATCAGATGGTATATAGAACTGCTCAAGACTACACTCAAGTCGCACTTCAAAATACCATAAATATAGCCTGTAACAAAGTGTGAGGCTTTGCTACATTGTTCCAGCGGGACCTATTGTTTATAACATAACTATGTCGGCTTGATTGATTCTCGGCTGCATGATCATGAATAATTTAGATTCAGTATATGATAGGACAACTTTTCATCAATGCACTTATTGATTCGATAAATAAAGAATTCAAATGGGTAATAACAATAAATGATAAAAGAAATGCTATAAACGTATTTTGGTAGGGCCCTGTTTTGGAGGTTTTGAACAAGCATTAGCAATATGTTCTGGTCAGGTTGACCTAGTACTGGGGTGTCATTGACTTTTCAAGTAAGCATCACACACAGCAGAGTAGCCAGGTATTTTAATGGATAATTTAGATTCAGTATATGATAGGACAACTTTTCATCAATACCCTTATTGATTCTGTAAATAAAAAATTCAAATAGGTAATAGCAATAACTGATAAATAAATGGTATAAACGTATTTTGGCAGCCTAGGGCCCTGTTTTGAACAAGCAATATGTTCCGGTTCAGGTTGACCTAGCACTGGGGTGTCATTAACTTTTCAATTAGGCCTAACAAAACAATATGTGTTTCCGGTTTCCCGACCGACCCTACTTTTTCACCGCCGACCCTAAATATTTTTAGCCAAAAAAAAATAAATAAATAAAGAAATAAAAAAAAGAGGAAATATTACAATCAAACAACAAATATTTTTATTCAAATAATAATTTTATTAGCCAGAGTTGTTAAGCATCTAATCTGTATCCAAACCGTTTGCAAAGGTTATCAAGAAGTTGCCTTAGTACAAAAATGGCATAATATATGCGAACAATATATATAAAAAAATATATCTAAAAAACACTTTTTCCTACCTACCTACCCTAACTTTTTGACAGGGTGAAACCAGAAACACACATATATTTTTTTTAGGCCTTAAACATCACACAGAGCAGAGTAGCCGGGTATTTTGATTGGTACTTGTATTTAAAATACTGGTAAAAGTATTCATGGTAGCCGGGTAGTAGCTGGGAAACCCTTGCCTACTACCTCTTAATGGCACTCCTACTAGCACATGGCTAAACAGCCAAGACCAGATAATGAAATAAACAAAGCAATAACAATACAACGGAAATATTTTTTGGAAACAGTTTGGACAATGAATTATGAGGAAAAACAAAATCTTTAGCCAAAATCTGATAGATGGATGAACAGACAGACGGAAATCGTCAAACTATAAGCCTGGATTTGCAATCCTGCTAATATAAACTTATTTGTCTCTATGACTGAGAGGACCCGTCATATATTCATCCTGTTTTTGTTTTTTTGCAGAACACTTTGGGATGACCTTCTGAAGCTGGTTAAATGTGAAGTTATAAGTTACAAGAAATGTGACGGCATGGATTCATACGTGTTGAGGTAAGTTTTAGATTAAAGTTTCGGTAGTAACTTATGTATGGATACAGTTCCTCAACCAAACTCATATTCAGTGTCTTAAAACCAAAAGTCCAAAGTGTTAATCTGTGTCTTTGATAGCTCTAACTTTCAGCTGAAAAGTGTCAGGCCATTAAAAGTTGCTATAGCAGATGATTAACATCTCAATCTCATTTTCGCCCACGATGGTGCGTAGCGAGACATAGTCTTTTTTGCGGCAGCCACATTTTAAATTAACTGTATCTCAACAACGGCTGCTCGAATTTTTCTGAAACTTTGTCAGATGCTTTGTTTGGTCAAGGGACATCACGTAATGCCAAAATTACCAAGGTCAAGGTCATATTTTGCGTTATTTTCCCAAAACTTAACCTTGGTTAGGTAACAACCTTGGTTAGGTAAGTTAACCTCAGTTAACTGTGATTGCCTCATTTTCTTTGTTTGATACTTGGTCATATGTATTGTTGGCATTGGTGGACATCACTGAATGACAAAAATTATCAACGTCAAGGTCATATTTTGCTTATTTTCCCCAACGTTAACCTTGGTTTGGTAATTTAACCTCAATTAACTTTATGTCTTTGATACTTGGTCATATGAATTGTTGTCATTGGTGGACTTCGCTGAACGACAAAAAAACCAAGGTCAAGGTCATGTTTTGCGTTATTTACCGTAAATATCAGTTTGGTTAGGTAAGTTAACCTCAGTTAACTTTTTCTGATAACTTTAATTTCTTTGTTTCATACTTGGTCATACGTATTGTTGGCATTTGTGGACATCACTGAACGACAAAAATTACCGAGCTCAAGGTCACATTTTGCAGTATTTTCCCCAAACTTAACCTTGGTTAGGTAACTTAACCTCAGTTAACTTTATGTCTTTGATACTTGGTCATATGAATTGTTGTCATTGGTGGACATCGCTGAACGACAAAAAATACCAAGGTCAAGGTCATATTTTGCATTATTTTCCCAAAACTACACCCTCGTTAAATCACTTAACCTCAGTAACTTTACTTCTTGTGATTACTTCGCTTTTATTTGTTTGATACTTGGTCATACAAAGTGTTGTCTTTGGTGGACATCATTTAAGCACAAACTTAATAAAATATTTCATATGCGGTTTGCTGCGTTGGGCGAGACACCCTCAGACCGAGGTCTTGTTGAACTTAGAATTTTGGTTACGTTTTGCATTAAGGTCCACTTTTTTAAATAACTGTTACGGCTAAAGCTTGAAACGTTGCATAGTTGCTCTACATGATAACATCACCCAGCAGATCAAGTTTCATAACTGTTTCATGCATTTTGCAACAGTTATACCCCTTTTTTAACTTAGAATTTTGGTTAAGGTCCACAAACAGGCAAGCGTCAGGCACCCGCAGGCGGTGCTCTTGTTGTTCCATCCCATTGTTTCACATCGCATAACATCTTTATTACTTACATTTCTCGAACGGTTTTAAATAGGTTTTCTCAAACATCAAATACACATAAAAACTGATGACCTTATGTCCCTCTACATCACCCATTGTTGATTGCCTAATTTCTTACAGAATTATGGCCCTTTGTTTGACCTAGAATTTAAGCAGGGGTATTCATCACCTTCAGTGATAGTTCTAGTTATTCATGACTGGATGTCTTGACACCAGACCGTGGATCGTTTTGTTGTTAAATCATTAATGTTATGTTTTATGAGGTTCTTTTTGCTAGCAGTTGTACATGTGATTAAATAAAAGTTACAAATCACAAAACTTTAATTTCTTTATATAAATCCCCCCAAATTCATGTTCATTTTATCATTTTTTGTTCATGTTCATTAAAGGTCTTCATCATGATCCCTGCATTGTTTGAGGTGCTATCTCGCTAGCATCAAAAGAGCAGTGGCAGAAAAACAATAACGTGGCTCCAGCGTAAATGGAGTTTCTATGATAGAATTTGCAGCAACTCTGCAGTTCAGGGTGAGAAGGTTCTAGGCCCATTTTCCATATTTTATCTCGATGTACATGGAAGATGAGCCTGGCATGTTCATGCCTGTTAGGCACCATATAACCTTTTCATGTGTTGGTGTGCCTTAAAACCCCAATTCAATTCAATTCAATCATTATATAAATCTCAATTTTGCATCACATGATTTATACGGTACAACAAAAAACTACCCGAGTCCTCGAGTTTTCAAACGGTTTAATAAATAATATTTAGTTGAATGTTTCATGTGCAAGGGTCATAGTTTAATGCAGATGCACATTCAGTGTGCAACTGAAACACATGATGGTTGTATTTGTATTTGGATTGACACCCATAATTCTGCCATATTGCCTCCAGTACCTTTAATCTGTCGTAAAAGCCTTATATATATTTACAACTGTATTTACAAAAAAGCTTACTATTATATACCTATCAATATTTTGGTGTGGGGAGGAGAATATCTACTGGTATTACTTAGACAGTTGTACAAATTGATTGCATTCCTTAGAGCAACATTTATGTCTAATTCACCAGGGTAGGAGTTAATATCAGTATATATCTCCATGTTGGTACCAGGTTATGTCTTATTCCCGGCTTTGGTGTCATTCTTGTGGTCTTATTCCTAATTCCTGCAGTGCCTAATGGGAATTGATTTCTGTCTTTTTCCTGGGGTGTTGCCCCCCACCCACTCCCCATCCACCCAACCCCTCTCACCTCGGTGGTAAACATTGATAAGTGCATTACCTAAACCCGCTGAATTGAAACGATTTTCTCTCCTTGCACCTTGTAGAATCCTAATTGTAAACTGTGGTCTTGGCTTTCATATAGCATGCTGATTACATCCAATGCAGATGTTGTCATTGGCAGCCTTGATGAAGATAAAGATAATAATAAGAACAGTTTTCTCTAAGGAATATGAGGTGTATATATAGAAAATGAAGAACAGGAGGAGGAATGTTTATCCTGGCTTCACAGACATTATATAAGGAGTACTCATCTGAACTCAGCTATTTTTGCCACTGTATCCTCCATTTAAAGGGACACATGGCAATCTTGATTTATTTAAAACTCGCAGCGTCCCGTTCTACAAATCAGAACATGCATAAGGCCGCAACAAATAAATTGCTAGATTCTGATACCCTCCCCAAATTCTTTAGCCCATCCCGACAAATTTTATTGCCTTTGGACCTTGAGTTTCATAAAATTACTTCAATTTTGAATGAAAAGGTATAGAAAATAAAAATAAAATTTCACACATTTATTAGCCCCACATTTTACTAAATTAGGCTGAGAATCCAGCAATTATTTTATTGTAGCCTAATTGCAAATCATTAATGTTCGTTATTAAAATAGTTCTAAGCAAAATGATTGATCATATTACTAAATGTTTATTGTATTACACCAATACTATATATTAAAACTATGATAGAATAACAAAGAAAAATTCAAAATTCTAAATTTGGTTTAATTTTATGCAAGCCGGTTTAAAGTTGAACTGATACTGGATTAATAAATCGAGATGCTAATTTTAATACCGTGCTTGACCAGTCCAGACTCAATTGTACCTATACCTTTAAGACATCCTATTGGTTAAAATGTGGAGGGACTATAATCCTTAGAACTACACACGCACACACACACACACACACACACACACACACACACACTTTAATCCTTGATAAAACCAAGATCTGGGAGTGGAAAGGGGAGTGGAAATATCCAAGGACCTGGTCTGAGTACAAAGGGAAGAAAATGTAGTTTGGCAATCACTTCCTGTGATCTGCCTTTACTAAGTACTTTTTTCTATCTGTCCTATTACTCTTGTTCTTTCTTTTCTTACGTGAACCACCGTCGTGTGTTAGTCAAGTGTGACTGAAACGACTACCATATAGATGTAGATAGATGTAGATAGAAGATTGCCACATGTCCCTTTAGTACATGTTTATTATTTACAGTTCTGTTTAGTGTTAGCATTGTTTATATTGCAGTTTCATTAGAGACTAAGAATTTGTTTGTTCATTGTTGCAGTTATGTTTTTCATTTTTGTCTCTATGTTTTGTTTTTGTTTAGTTGGCTCAAGTGTATGGCATATGCTTAACTGATAAGTCATCATGGAAACTTTATGGTGCACTTACAGTATTAGGAGGAGACACACCTAGAATCATCCCTCCCACCCCCATCAATAAAGAGTAATTTAATCATAGTCATTACTGTTTCATATATGAGGTCAAGGTCACTGTTACTAAAATTAGAAAAAAGGTTTCCACTCAATAACTTTACTTAGGAATGATATATTGTAATGAAACTTTATGGGTAGGTAGCTTATTTGAAAAGGAAGCTTGGGATTGCATTTGGGGTCACTGGGTTCAAAGTCAAGTTCACTGTTACTAAAAATAGAACAGCAAGTTTGGGATTGCATTTATGGTCAAGGTCACTGAAAAATGCCTGGTAGGGGATGTGTCTTGAGCATCTTGTTTATATTGCCGTAATTTGATGTAAAGCTTCAATCTTTAGATATACCATCCTTAAGAGTTTGTTTTCTGTTTCCTGACCCATCATTATAATAAGCGGGTAAGGCAGGTAATCATTCTTTTTGAAGAAAGTAAAATGGTTGACCTTATCTTGCTACATGTGTTTACCATTTCAGTGAGAGCAGCATGTTTGTGACAGAGCAGAGGTTCATACTGAAGACCTGTGGTACCACCACCCTCCTGCTGGCTATAGAACCACTACTGAAGCTGGTGAAGGAGCAGTGTGGATTGGACACCGTCGCTGTAAGATTAATTAGCTAGATTATTCTTGTGAAATTTTGGGCCAATGAATTCACTTACGATTATTGAGTTGGAAACTAAATTGCCGATTTAACTTTTCTCAGCTTTTGCGATTTTTGGTGTTTTTCCAGTTTAAAATTGTCAAATATGTCAAAATATTCAGCATTATAAGGCCAAAAAAAAATAGGTGTTTCCTATTGCATGCTTTAAAAAAATAGGGTCGGTAGGTAGGCATTTTATTTATTTTTTATTTTTTTTTTTGGAGCAAGATATTGTGAGATTCTACATGTATTTATCTCGATGATACAGATGAAAGTTTCTCTGTGATGTCAGTTTACCTCGATATATTGTGATAAATCATTGTTCAGCACAAATAAAAAAAATAAAAAAATCATGAAAATAGGGTCGGTCGGGCCATCGGAAACACATGTTTTTTTTTTTTTGCCTAAGGTCATTAGTTCAGGAGTTATTGCACTGACCAAAAGAAAAAATCACATTGACATCACATAAAGTAGGCTTAATTTTATCAAACCGATAATTTAACGCATTGCAGTCTTAATAAAAAGCAGGTCGACCTAGATTTCAAGAGGCCGAGTGTCACAGGATGACCTTAGTGGTTGGGCTAACTCAGGAAAGAATCAATGACGGTGAATGCATTTACATAAGTTTAATGCAACTTTTAAAATATGTTTAATATATATACAATGATCTAAAAAAAACAAGCGAACACACAAATGAACTATGAAAAGAATGTTCTCCTGAACGTTTAAGACGTTCTTAGTATTGCTATAAATACTGAATGTCTAAGACACTAAAGTGTTGTTAAAGCTATAACAATGTTGATCTAGCGCGATAACTGTGATGCGCGAGAGCTCATGAAGATGACGATGCGCGAATTCAATGGATGATTGTCATCAAATGCCTTCTGTAAGGGTTGATGACGCGATGCAATGATAGTTAATCTCCACTGAGATTGTGAATGATATTCCTCCAGTGAGGACTGGTAACGGGCCCACCTTGTGTCCCGGGGGTTGTCGTTAGTAAAACCTGGCTGCGCAGGTACGGGGACCGTCTCCACCGCTTGTAACGTTAGTCGTGGAAGCTTAGCTCCACTCCTGGATATCCAAACCTAGATGGCTTACTCCAACCCTGGATGGCTTATATCCTGGATGGCTTAGGCTGTAATTATACATACGTTTTAGATGTCGGTTGACAAACATAACAATCTTGTATAATTATCATTACCCAAACAAATCATTATTCAATCAATATATGCAAGCTGTACTAATGAGGAGTAGCAATGTATACATATTCTACAACGCCATATGTACGCTATGTACGTCGCTGTTAATCAATGCCCCTAATACATGTAATATAAACATGATCAAATTACTCATATATTACACTCACTGAGTTATGCATGCACGCATTTATTCTTGTCACTCATCTCATTGTTAACTAATGTTGACAATCGTGTATTACAATCACCGAGTTATACGCCAACGTTAACTAATGCACCTAATATCCACTGTTATCAAATTAATATTGTTTTACAATTAATGATCAATTACAATAATTACATCTAATAAAGTAACTTCAAAATCATATGCTAGTCTAAAGTTATGTTTGAGAAACATCAATGCTAACCGGATGTCGTAACCGCCAAACAAGATGGCGCCGCCCACTGAATACAAATATACGATAAAAGTTTAATAAAATTACTAACCACATGTTGCCTGTGAAATTTGCCGTCCAATCTCTGTTCCAACAAAGCACTATCGATGATCCCGGCGATAGCTAGAAGACAATGGGTTTTATAGCAAACATTACGCCCAAATCATTATTTGCCCCGTTCAGTCCGTGACAAACGTGGCTAAATCTACAGTATTGAATCTACACGCGAGGCCCTTATACAATTTTGCCGTTTAAGGAAAATATACCTATACGTTTACATGCATTAGCACAAAACTAAACTTATGACACGGCCTCTCTGGCGGCCACTTAAAATGTGCACGCTTTTACGTGTTACATGAATAGATCAAGAATATTGTGAAATTGTTTCAACTCGAACAATAGATTTTGGGTGTAACCGATACAAGAGCTATATGCGACCAGTACGCTCTACCCGTGACATTTTGTGACAACATCTCCCCACTTAAAGAAAGTGCTACACTTTTAAAATTCAACAAAATGATAATTAATATTTACACGTTAAGAAACTATTAATTCTTCTGAGCAAACGAGCGACAAAACGTACAAGCTGATCGCTCAATCGCTTGAGTATGTTAACTATTACCACTGCAGTTATAACCTAACTATAATATGTAATTACAATTTCAACACTATTCTACAATTGTACACTACCCTGTCGTAACATATACTACTATTGTACAATACACTGCAATACACTATTGTATTAAACCGGTCATTATGTGCGGCGACTTAAATAGTCTGCCCCAATGTTGTCCTTTCCACGGATTGCTTTAATTTTCATCCGGTAAGGCTGCAGAGTCAGTGCCCACTTCATTAACCTACTGTTAGCTACCTTAGCTTTATTCATATAAGCTAACGGTTGGTGGTCAGTCTCCAAGACAAATTCCTTACCAAAAACATATCGGTGGAATTTACTGACACCCCACACTACTGCAAGACACTCCCTTTCGATAACAGAGTAGTTACATTCCCGGGGTAATAGTTTCCGACTTGCGTAAGCCACGGGGAGACTACACCCATCTTGCTCTTGCAGTAGGACTGCACCCACCCCGATATCGGAGGCATCCGTTCTGAGGATAAACTCCTGGTCAAGTTCAGGTAATTTTAGTATTGGGGTTTTGACCAGACTCCCCTTTAAAGAGACAAAAGCTCGCTCCTGGCTTTCCCCCCAAGTTATCCTATTGGGTTGACCTTTCTTTGTCAAGTCTGACAAAGGTGCAGCTATAGCCGAAAAGTTTGGAATAAACTTCCTGTAAAAACCCGCTAACCCTAAAAATGACCTAACTTGTTTCTTTGTCTCGGGTCTTGGTGCTTCCTGAATTGCCTTAACCTTGTCGGGGTTGGGTTTCAATTTCTGGTCCCTCCCGACAACATGACCCAGACACTCTATATCTGCGTAACCCATGTGACACTTGCTAGGTTTTGCAGTCAGTTTAAACCGGCGTAGCCGTTCCAACAGATTACGTAGAGCCTTAATATGGTCTTCAAATGTTGTTGTAAACACCAGGATGTCATCTACAAAACTGTCTGTGTTGGACAAATCCTTCAGGACTTTCCTCATTAACCTACAGAATGTTGCTGGGGCGTTTACGAGACCAAAGGGCATGACCTTGAACTTAAAAAGTCCTTGCGAAGTTTCGAAGGAGGTCATCTCTTTAGCTCGGTCTGAAAGTGGGACTTGCCAATAACCTTTACTGAGGTCTAACTTGGAGAAATACGAATATCCCGCAAGTTTAGAGAATACCTCCTCAATATTAGGCATTGGCTCTGCATCAAAGATGGTACGTTTATTGAGCTGCCTAAAATCGATACAGAATCGAATTGACCCATCTTTCTTCTTAATAAGTACGACTGGGGATGAAAATGGGGCGTTTGAAGGTTCGATGACACCCAATTTCAACATGTCTTTCACCTCCTCATCAACAATTGATCGGGAGTGAAATGGAATGGGATACCCCTTAATTCTTATTGGTTCCCCTGATGTGAGTACAATATCATGTTGCACTCCATCTGTCTGCCCCGGGTTTTCGGACAAGACATCACTGAACTCCGAGAGTAAACTACCCATCTCTCGTTGCTGCTCTACACTAAGCATGCCCGATATGTCTACATCGGCTGCTCTCTCCCTACCTACACTAGTGGGAAAATACATGGGACTAGTGTCCTCACTACTGTCTTCCTCACTATCCTCAATAACTGCAACATTAACTACGGTTAACACCCCTTGTTGCACATTATCGGTTCTACTTATATACTCTTTCAGCATATTCGCATGAAAGGTCTTTAACTTTCCGTTTATCTCGATACGGTAATCCATAGTGTTCACTATCCCTCTAACGTAAAACGGACCTTTCCATTGTAATAACAACTTGTTATTGTCGGTCGGGAGTAACAGTAACACCTGGTCATCTATCTTAAACTTCCTAGCTCTAGCTTTCTGGTCATAGTACCGTTTATACTTGGTACTTGCCTTAACTAACTGACTTTGAGCTATCTTACAAGTCTCCTCTAGTTTCTCCTTCAGATCTAAAACATACTGATATGTAGTCTTAACCTCATCACTATCTACTTCACCTGCCCACATCTCTCTAAGAATCCTCATGGGACCTCTAACTGACCTACCGTACAATAACTCAAACGGAGAAAATCCTAAACTCTCTTGTGGAACCTCTCTAAATGCAAACAATAAAGCATTGAGATACTTGTCCCAATCTTTGGGTCTCTCGGTACACATACGCCGTAACATTTGCTTTAACGTCCCGTTAAATCGTTCGACTAACCCGTTACACATAGGGTGATATGGTGTTGTCATGATTTGACGCAAAGACAATAACCTGCTTACTTCAGCCATAAGTTCTGACGTAAACTGTGACCCACAATCAGTCAGCATTTCCTCTGGTACACCTAGCCTACTGAACATATCAACTAATGCCTCAGCTACTCTCTCAGTTTCAATTGAGGGCAATGCTACTGCCTCCGGATACCTAGTTGCATAGTCTACCATGGTTAAAATGTACCTATTTTTCCTATCCGACACTGGAAAAATTGGTCCAACTATGTCTACGGCTACCCGCTTAAATGGTGTATCTATCAGTGGCATCTGACCTAAATGTACTTTGGTCACTCGACCTTTTGGTACTGTCCTTTGGCATACATCGCAGGACCTACAATACCTAGTTACATCTCCACTAACGCCTGGCCAATAAAATTCTGCCAATACTCTATCTGACGTTTTCTTTACGCCTAAATGACCTCCCATAATCGACTCATGAGCTACCTTAAGCACTGTCGTTCTATACTGGGTAGGTACCACTAATTGGTGAAACTGTCTACTACCACTATCTTCAAATTCTCTGTACAATAACCTATTCTTATGTACAAACTTACAACTACCGGACCCTTTACACTTCTTCACTACACCATCCTTGGCCTTCACTTTACAAGGACCTAATGACTCGTCTTGAGTTTGTGCTTCTATAAACTCCGCTTTAGATATGTCTCCTACGGCTGCAGGAACCTTTAATTTTCTGTAAGCCTGAGCTTGCTTCTGAACCTGCGCTCTAGTCTCTACGGCATTACTTATGCTACTTCTAAAATCGGACATTACCGGAAGTGCTGAACCATCTATGTTCCCTATCGTTAAATCATACATCGGGTCGTCCATACATAGTGCCTCTGTAGTCCCTTTAAAGAAAGGTGTATCTACATCTATTCTCGCTATTGGCACGTGCTCTACCGATTTGTTTAACAACATACACGGTGACTGTTTACCTACCAACTGGTCATCCGTAACTAAACTACGCCTAACTACCACACCTGTACAACCTGTATCCCTCATTACAATTACGTCCGTGCCATTCACTCTACCATCTGCCGTTGGAAGATTTGCATACGGAAAGAGACATGTTCCGATCTTCGCCATTACACCATCCGCTTTAACACAACAGCTACTACTCTCGGTTTTAATAACCGGACTATTACTACCTCTGCCTCTACCTCTACCACGGTTTTGACCACCTCTACCTCTACCGAAATTCCATGGGTTGTTAAAACCTTGGTTCTGACTACCTACATTGTTGTCCCCTCTACTATTGTCACTAAAATTGTCTACGACAGCGGACACTTTCACCGCTTTCCTACACTCATGTGAAGCATGATTTCCATTACAGTGACGACAACGAATAAACGGTCTACCTATGTTACCACTATTGCTACCTCCTCGAGCACCCATCGAACTACCACCACCTCTATAGTTTCCACTCTGGCCTTTCTGTTTATGATCGTCCCCTTGCCTATCTCTAAATGTTCTGTCTTTCGACACTACATTATGAGCTCCACCTCTAGCCTCGGCAAACTGATCTGCTTGTGTTGCCATTTCTCCTACACTAGCTAATTTTCTTTCTTTCAGAAATAAGAACAGATCTCTACTACAAACATTGAATAGCTGGTCCCGCAACAAGAAATCTATGAGGCCCTGATAAGTCTGCGCTACCTTCCCTAACTCTAACCACCTATCTAAGTAATTTCTAGATCTACTAATGAACTGAATAAATGACTCGCCTTTCTCAGGCAGACAAGCTCTAAACCGCTTTCTAAAACCTTCTTCAGTTAACTCAAATCTCTTTAAAAGAGCATCCTTTAACTTGTCATAGTCAAGAGCATCTAAACTAGGTAATCTAGAAAATACATCTAAGGCCTTGCCTCTCAATAACGCGCTTAAATGAACTGCCCACTTATCTTTGGTCCATTCCTGTAACTCAGCATAACGCTCGAACCGTAACAAGTAACTGTCCATGTTATCTTTGTCAGCATCAAAGTATGGTAACTTCGAACCCTTTAACTTCCCAGAATAACTATCTTTCCCTTCAGTTTTACTTTCCTTACTATGTGTCTTAGCTGCTTCCAACTCTAAAGCTAACTTATGATCAAACTCTTTTTGCTCCCTTTCCATTATCATCTTAGCCTTAGCTAGTCTACCATCTGTTTCGAACCTCTCGTGTTCTAACTCTTGCTTCTCCCTTACTATTCTACTTTCATCATCTCGCGTCTCTTTAGCTAACCTGCCTTCTAATTCTAGCTTCTCTTTATCAGCATCTAGCTTCTCTTTAGCTAACCTACTTTCGAATTCTAGCTTCTCTTTATCAGCATCTAGCTTCTCTTTAGCTAACCTACTTTCGAATTCTAGCTTCTCTTTCTCTAATTCTCTTTCCTTAAGTCTAAATTCCCTTTCCCTAGCCTGTTCGTCTTTAACAAAGGTTCTAAGCTCTTCTCCAGCATAACCTAACTCCTTACCCATTTCCGTAAGATCCTTTATGGACGTCATGGTTATAGACATTGTGAACTACACACTACAATAATTACAATACACACGTCACTAATAATTCTACTCAACTAACTACTAATGGTAAGTCACTATGTCCTCAGTAAATACCTGGGCATCATCATAGGACAAGTTACATACACATTTGTACTAGCGCTAACTACTAACGGTTATGTATAGATAGTATCTAGCTTCCACAAAACATATACACTACATAAAATATCTTAATTTGATATTGGACAAACCTTAAACAATCATAGAAATGTGCATAACATGTACATGTATATTTACTTCTCCCATCAATATAAGTATACTCGAGTGTCACAACATGAGTAGAACGTCTTGTTCGCCAACCTAATTGGATACTATATGTATATCAAGGGAGGTAAAAACAAACACCCAAATTATTGAGCAAAAGTGCCTCCGACCCACTCGTGTAGACCACTGCGACCTCGCGCCAAGGAAAGAACGGACAAAACAACAGTTTGGACTCACCCTACCCTTGTCGTGTCTTGACTTGTCTTCCAAGCTGTGGCCGTGATCGTCGACAGTCGCCTTGATGGATCAGAGGGTGGTACACAATTCTAAAATAATAAGTAGAGATTTAGTATATCATAATAAAGATCACTTATTGATTCTTTCCCTCCGTAGTCGCCCAAAATCCCACTTCTGACACCAGTTGTCACAGGATGACCTTAGTGGTTGGGCTAACTCAGGAAAGAATCAATGACGGTGAATGCATTTACATAAGTTTAATGCAACTTTTAAAATATGTTTAATATATATACAATGATCTAAAAAAAACAAGCGAACACACAAATGAACTATGAAAAGAATGTTCTCCTGAACGTTTAAGACGTTCTTAGTATTGCTATAAATACTGAATGTCTAAGACACTAAAGTGTTGTTAAAGCTATAACAATGTTGATCTAGCGCGATAACTGTGATGCGCGAGAGCTCATGAAGATGACGATGCGCGAATTCAATGGATGATTGTCATCAAATGCCTTCTGTAAGGGTTGATGACGCGATGCAATGATAGTTAATCTCCACTGAGATTGTGAATGATATTCCTCCAGTGAGGACTGGTAACGGGCCCACCTTGTGTCCCGGGGGTTGTCGTTAGTAAAACCTGGCTGCGCAGGTACGGGGACCGTCTCCACCGCTTGTAACGTTAGTCGTGGAAGCTTAGCTCCACTCCTGGATATCCAAACCTAGATGGCTTACTCCAACCCTGGATGGCTTATATCCTGGATGGCTTAGGCTGTAATTATACATACGTTTTAGATGTCGGTTGACAAACATAACAATCTTGTATAATTATCATTACCCAAACAAATCATTATTCAATCAATATATGCAAGCTGTACTAATGAGGAGTAGCAATGTATACATATTCTACAACGCCATATGTACGCTATGTACGTCGCTGTTAATCAATGCCCCTAATACATGTAATATAAACATGATCAAATTACTCATATATTACACTCACTGAGTTATGCATGCACGCATTTATTCTTGTCACTCATCTCATTGTTAACTAATGTTGACAATCGTGTATTACAATCACCGAGTTATACGCCAACGTTAACTAATGCACCTAATATCCACTGTTATCAAATTAATATTGTTTTACAATTAATGATCAATTACAATAATTACATCTAATAAAGTAACTTCAAAATCATATGCTAGTCTAAAGTTATGTTTGAGAAACATCAATGCTAACCGGATGTCGTAACCGCCAAACAAGATGGCGCCGCCCACTGAATACAAATATACGATAAAAGTTTAATAAAATTACTAACCACATGTTGCCTGTGAAATTTGCCGTCCAATCTCTGTTCCAACAAAGCACTATCGATGATCCCGGCGATAGCTAGAAGACAATGGGTTTTATAGCAAACATTACGCCCAAATCATTATTTGCCCCGTTCAGTCCGTGACAAACGTGGCTAAATCTACAGTATTGAATCTACACGCGAGGCCCTTATACAATTTTGCCGTTTAAGGAAAATATACCTATACGTTTACATGCATTAGCACAAAACTAAACTTATGACACGGCCTCTCTGGCGGCCACTTAAAATGTGCACGCTTTTACGTGTTACATGAATAGATCAAGAATATTGTGAAATTGTTTCAACTCGAACAATAGATTTTGGGTGTAACCGATACAAGAGCTATATGCGACCAGTACGCTCTACCCGTGACATTTTGTGACACCGAGGTTATGAGTTTAGAAATAATTGCCTTTAACCATTTACTGATTGTATAAAGTTGTGTTTTCGTTTGATATTAGTGTAACTTTAATCCAAGTTTTAAGTATAGCAGTGTTAAAATGCAGGTAAGCTTGTTTGGGATCTTGTGGTCATTAGTTCACAAGTTACTGTCCTTGATTGTAAATTTAAAACGGATTGAAAAATGTTTTTTTCTCTATGAGCATCAACAAGTTAATTACTTTCTCTGGAACGGTCGTAAATCCATCTCTGTTTCTAAAATGTTTATCGGGTATTGTGAAATGGATCTTATAACAGCATATACTTTTTCTATCAAATGTTATGGTGGTGTCGGAGATAGAGAGGTGTTAGTTAGCCTTTGTTATACAGTTCATGTGTCATGATTTATTAAACTATACACACATATCTGGTTATAATCTAAGATGTGTATGGTTAATCTAGGATATATACTCTTGTTCACAGGGCCAAGCCTGGTTGGTGGATTCTTACATAAGATTTATTCTCTATTTACATTACAACATGTGACCTGTTCTATTTTGTGGTGGATAAAACTGGTATTACTTAATAACCCAATTTTGATAGCACAACTGCATTTCAAAATCTGAAATCAATTGATCATCATCCATCTGTGGTGTTTGTCCCAAAACAGGATCAATGTTTTAAGCACAATGTTAACTACATTTTAGAATTTTGACATCCATGCGCTAGAGTGCAACGCCACAGCCCTATATCCAAGCACTATAGTGCCCTGGGTATGATCACTATCATATCCAAAAAACGTATCGCAGTATATTGCGATACAAGAGACTGTATCGCAATATGTATCATAATATATTTTCAATTGCATTGATAATTTCAATAGAGAGCCAATTTACTGGTGTGCTTCGATGCAGAAGACATAACGTGATGCAATGTTGGTTGTGCTTGTGAATGAGAAACATTACGCACGGCGGTTCCAATGTTGACAATATCTGCTTTCTGTTTTGCCTTTGTATTCAACGGCAGGGGATGTCTTCGCAAGTGAGTTACCTGCTGCCGTAGCACTTGACCGTAACCGTGTATATTTTACAATATGCAACATTGCCTAGATCTACTATTGTATCGTCCTTTTTAATCCCAAAGTGATCCCAAACCCAGCACTACATATGTGCACATTACGATAGGCGAATACCAAATATTATTGAAAGTGCGTCTATTTTTAACTATGATGGTACCCACTTCCCAATATATGCATTTACAATTGTATTACAAACACGGAAACCATACAAAGTTAAAAATAGATCTTAGTTGCAGATGACAATTTACTTTAATTACTTTAATAATTTCATTTTTTTTTTTCGTTTACGATACAAACCGGTATGCTAAATCCATATCACATATGCGCTAGATACAGTCACTACAATGCCCTAGATCCAAGCACTACAGTGCCCAAGATCCAAATACTAGAGTGCCCTAGATCCAAAACACTACTTTGCCCTAGATCCAAGCACTACAGTGCCATAGATTGATGCACTACAGTGCCCTAGATCCAAACACTAGAGTGCTCTAGATATATGAATTAAGGTGCCCTAGATACAAGCAATACAGTGCCCTAGATCCAAACACTAGTGTGCTCTAGATCTATGCATTAAGGTGCTCTAGATACAAGCAATACAGTGCCCTAGAGTTCCAAACACTAGAGTGCTCTAGATATATGCATTAATTTGCTCTAGATACAAGCTATACAGTGCCCTTGATCCAAACACTAGTGCGCTCTAGATCTATGCATTAAGGTGCCGTAGATACAAGCAATACAGTGCCCTAGAGATCCAAACACTAGAGTGCTCTAGATCTATGCATTAAGGTGCTGTAGATACAAGCAATACAGTGCCCTAGAGTGCTCTAGATCTATGCATTAAGGTGCCCTAGATACAAGCAATACAGTGCCTCAGATCCAAACATTAGAGTGCTCTAGATCTATGCATTAAGGTGCCCGACATACAAACAATACAGTTCCCTAGATCCAAACACTAGAGTGCTCTAGATCTATGCATTAAGGTGCCCTAGCTCCAACCACTAAAATATGAGCATTTGAGTGCTCAAGCACTTTAATGACCTATGGAATTACTCTAAATATTGCCTACTGTTTAAAATGTTATAAAACTAGTTTCAGTAAAATAGTTTTTTATTGAATTTTGTTTTTTGGTGGGAAGTTTTGGATACAAAAGATCAAACTGTATTGACATTTGAAGATCTTTTTTTTTATTATTCAACAGCAGTTGCAGCAATTCAGTTTCCATGTGAGAAGGTCATAGACCCCTTCTGTATATTTGGCACCATATAACCTGTTGTTGTTAATGCACCATAAAAACACCCAATAACAACTTGACCAAACAATCTTTGTCATTGGTTATACAAATGTATGAATCACTGATAGTGGAGGGTGCATATATCTGTCCGTCTTTGTTACATACATACATATACAACATACAACGTACAAGTGTACATGTCGTGCACATGATATATACTGAAACCATTTTTTTTTAACTTTTGGGAATGGTACCGGTACCCATTCAATTCGGAATATTCGCAGTGACTAACTATCAAACAAAAGCAATATTTTATGGTTAAATACATTGCAAACACATTACCATATATACATTCTCTTAGTATCTCACCTAAAAGCATATAGTTCCCCACTTCTTCTCTTTAAATAAAATGGGAATTTTTTTACTCCAATTGGGAAAACCCCATACTTTTCGCCATTGGGAATGGTACCGTTTTTAGGTACCACTTATATAAGGAAAAAAACACCAGGAATGAAAAAGAAATGCAACTCGGGAATTTCCGCTATATATTGTATATAATGCACACTTAATACCACATAATATTCCAAAGAAGACATATCAGTGTACTTTTGGGGATGCTAATGTTTGGTAAATGACAGGCTGGAACCCAACATACAGTCATGATACAGTTGACCAGTTGCTTCTGCTCTATCACAAAGATATGCATTAAATACCATTTACTTACCAGCTCGTATATGTCAGTGGTGAACCGTCACCCCACACGTAATCCGCGTTTTGTAAAAAAAAAAAAGTTGCAGTTAGAGAAAGGACACAACTGTGATGTTGTAGACGTTTTAATCACAGTACACGTTGTAACAAGAAATTAATAATTGTTGAAGTTCGTCTTCGAAAAATTGAGCCAGTTCAGTACTATATTTAACATAAAGAGTTTGCAAAAATTTGCATCCTAAGTTTGCTCACATGCTCGAGTCAAACACGTACTCTGTCAGCAATGAAACTTTGAAGAATACGATTTGCTATGTTATGTGTTGTTTTTTTTCCGAAAGGAAAGGTCTTATGTAACCAAATACCATCAATTAACAGTCATATCTGCATACGATATATAGCGGAAATTCCCGAGTTGCTTTTCTTTTTCGTTTCAGTATATATACCTTTTTTAAGATTTTTCCAAAACACAAATAGCCCTCACTCTTCTTAACACTTTAAACACATATAGATTTAGATGAGTACTGTACATTTTGATCATATGGCTTGTCTAAGAGTTCTCAAGTTTTGTTTGAAATATGGCACTGGGAAATAATTATATATCTATCACGACACAATTGTCTCCTGTCGTTACACTTATTTATGGAATGGTCTTTCAACCATAGCCTATTAATTTTGTATGATGACACTAAAACTATAATTTGCCTTTCTCTTTTATTTTGTATGCTGTTTTACTCCATTTTCAACATGTAAGGATATCTCATTTTATAACATGTGTAGTAATTATCATAACACCAGTACTTAGTCCCCCACCGGTCCCGGTTTACAGGTTTGCAACCTGTCCGTCCTTTCGTCCATCCTTCCGAATGCTTGTCCGGGCCATATTTTCAATACTATAAGACTTTGAGATACCAAACTTGGTATGTGGATACATCTTGGGATAGCGGTGTGCACAGTCGCATACCAAAATACGGTCACTGTGACCTTGACCTGTGACCTCTGTCATAGAAAATGCTTGTCCAGACTGTATTTTCAATACTATAACACTTAGAGATACCAAACTTGGTATGTGGATACATCTTGGGATAGCGGTATGTCGTGTACCAAAATAAGGTCACTGTGACCTCTGTCATAGAAAATGCTTGTCCAGACCGTATTTTCAATACAATAACACTTAGAGATACCAAACTTGGTATGTGGATACATCTTGGGATAGAGGTGTGTCGTGTACCAAAATAAGGTCACTGTGAGCTTGACCTGTGACCTCTGTCATAGAAAATGCTTGTCCGGACCATATTTTCAATACTATAACACTTAAAGATACCAAACTTAGTATGTGGATACATCTTGGGATAACGGTGTGTCGCGTACCAAAATAAGGTCATTGTGACCTTGACCTGTGGCCTCTGTCATAGAAAATACTTGTCAGGACCGTATTTTCAATACTATAACACTTAGATATACCAAGCTTGGTATGTGAGTACATCTTGGGATAGCGTTGTGTCGCGTACCAAAATAAGGTCATTGTGACTTTGACCTTGATCTTTGACCTCTATCATAGGAAATGTCTGGAAAATGCTTGTCTGGGCCGGTGGGGGACTATGAATTGCCCTGCAATTCTTGGTGCTCTTGTTTATCTATGCCCTGTTGTTGATGTTGGAGTATATTAACCTTTAACCCACTAACCACAAGGTCCACAACTAAAATAGCCTTTGCATCCATTTTAAACCCAGATCATGAGCCTGTGAGTAACTCGCAGGCTGATCAGGGTTTACAATGTCCAGCTGCTGATCAGTCATTCCCCCAAAATACTCCTTTGTCACAGAAATATAATGGTCTTTATCCAAAGAAAAAACAGTCCATATATATATGTAGTGGGTTATGGGTTAACAATAGGTTATATTATACTACAGTTGCACATGCTATTGTTTGTAGAAGGTATCGTATTGGATTGATTGGTTAAAATGGATGAATGATTGACAACTGAAGTCATGTTAATTCAATTTTTGCGTAAATGGAGTGTCTACTATAGAATTTGCAGCAACTCTGCAGTTCAGGGTGAGCAGGTTCTAGGCCTGTTCTCCATATTTTATCTCGATGTACATGGAGGATGAGCCTGGCATGTTCATTCCTGTTAGGCGCCATATAACCTTTCATGTGTTGGTACGCCTTAAAACCCCAATTCAGTTCAATTCAATTCAGTTTTTATACTGAGACACCTCTGAGGTTGAAATAGAAAGAGCCTCGGTTCCGGTAAAAATAATTATACCGAGGATTGGAATTTTCCTATCTGATACCCATGATTGATTCTTTTCCTTGCATATCATTTATTTCTGCGCATTCACATTGCCAAAGGAGTTCTACTAACGTTTTGCATGTTTGTTTAGACAAGGACGTCATGCAACTGTCATTGGTGGTATCAGCGCATATAACTTATCTTCCCCCATGTGTGTAAGATCAGGCTTTCTATCACTCATGTAAACACGAATAACCTTATTAGCTATGCCAGAAAGTTTAATCCAGCCATCTTAGCTCATAAACAATAATAAAAAACAGTGATCACCACCACTTGTAACCTCCAATGACCCAGCTCCTAGAATTAAAAAACAACAACATATTTTTTTTTATTGTTCTATCATGTTTATTATCCTTCGATGACTACCTCCCCACCCCACCAAGTCCCCTGCGAACGTTTTGAGGGATATAGATTTGAACGAACTTCGGCAGGTGATGTAAATCCACAGAATGTCGTTTACTGCTGAATGTGATAACAGTCTTTGAATTAAATGTTTTGTGTCACTAGCCCGAATTCTCATATACTCAATGAAACCCGTACATTTTCCTTTAGCCCGACTATATAAATTAAAACAAAATCACTAGCCCGAATGGCAGTTTACTAGCCCCGGGCTTCGGGCTAGTGGGTTAACTCGAAGACTGTGATAATAAAGCCATATATATATATAGTTCCTGCACTTCATACCATTTATTTTCAGGACATTTTCTACTCGCGTAAGAACTTCATGCAGCCCAGCAAGCAACACAGGATACACAGATTCTTCGAGTCGGAAGTTGACCACCTCGATCAGCTGTTCAAAAGTAAGTCACTTCCCATACAGGAAAATACAAAGATTTGACAAGACTTTGTGTAAATGGAAACTGTTTTGATGGCTGTTCAAAAAACAATCTCACTGCGCCAAGGTCTCGGGAGTTTCTTTGAAAATTCATATAGAATTATAAGATTATTTCGTGGCTTACAGTATCCGGGGAAGCTCTGGAATTCCAGCTCGAGGTATAACGGTTTTCATGGAATCCAAGGGTCGGCCGAATGTTTTGATTAAAGCTGTTGTGTCAAGGGTTGGACTTCCCTATCTGCGGCAGGGTTCCGGGAGGGAGGGAGGGAGGGTGTGCAGTTAACCATATTCTGGCACAAATAGCTTTAAATTATGCATATAATTATCATGGGGTCGGTGTGGGTGAGACGATGGGGACTTGATATTTGGCACATTTAAAATATATATATATACTGAACCAAACAGGTAATGCACCAGTAGACAATATCTTTAATATCTCGTAAATAACAATCAATAAATCAAACCAATTTCATTCTAAACGAGACAAATATCTTTTCAATAACGACTGTAAATTAAAAAACAAATCATTCATATCACCTATTTCCAACGGTAACGGTCGGCATATAATAAGTTCATACATTAAGGGAATTGTCTACTTGTGCGTTAGCTGTTTAGTTCAGTATATAATATATAGTGCATGTGTACCTGATATTTTGGCACAAGTAGTTGTATTGGCACGATTAGGTAATGTAAGATTGTTGTAATAATATTATCTGTTTTTTGTCCGGGTCCTAGCCTCGTCAGGTATCTTATATTAGGTAACATAAAACTACAAAAAAATAAAGATATAATGCGATCTTATCATGCTTCATTCAGGGACAATATGCTTTTGTGTCTGTTCCAAGGTCTTTTATGTAGTCTTAGGCATGGAATATGCGTAAACATAAAGGAAACTAGGCTAGATTATACTATAAATTGAAGGTCCTATACAAAATAGTGAAAAAAAAATAGGATTTTTTTGCAAGAATTGAGCAATGCTGATTGCTTCATGTGTTGTTACATGAATGAAATAAATAATTGATTTGGAATTGGCTCTGTTCGAACCGCAGGTGGTGCTTGTTATTATTTTAATAAGTGGTTATTGGCAATACAATCTAAATAGAGGATCGTCTGGGCCCCGTTTTATGAAACAACTTACGACCACTTTGATCGTAAATCAATTTCTTAAATGCTTCACTATAAATTATACTTATAAAATAAACGTGATTTCATTTTATTTTCTTATACATGTGATATTTATGCACTACCTGCATACATAATTGTCTACATTAAATGCTTTGGTGAACAAATATAATGATTTTAAAATGTAAGACTTATCGTAAGATGTTTAATAAAACAGGGCCCTGCTGTTTTATTGATCCATATCTATATTATTACAGATGCATGCCTAATGCACCCATGGGGATGGTAAATGTTACAGTATACTGAATAAATGAATACATTTTATTACACATGCTGTATATCCTTGTTTAAAGGGACACATGGCACTCTCAATTTTTTATAAATCTCGGCATCACATTAGTTTTTCTGCGTAAGTTGAATATTTGCAAGCCATTATAAAATAAACAGAAAATTGTTTTACATGTTAATACTAATTATAGATTATACTGCACCAAAATAATTTATTTAAATCTGTGGTAGAATAATGAAGAAAGCTTAAAAACTCTAAATTGTATTGCCTTTTAATTAAACATATATATACTGAGGAAAATAAATTTAGCACATAAAATGCATGTCATTTCCATAGACGAAATACAAAGCCGTGTATGTTCCGAGTTAATGGTAAAGTGACATAGATATGACCAATAATATTGCTACAAAGTCATTTGTAAACGAAGTCGGTGATAAAAGTAAAGCAAATATGATGGGAACATACTTTTACAGGTTGTCGAAAATCGTTCTCATTTCAATGAAAAGGGAGGTAATTTTAAAATTATGAAGTTTGGAATGGTTTTGTTTAAGAAAAACAATTGTTTGTGAGCACATTTCAGTGGCAGAATGGGCAATTCTTGTCAATGCCAAACATTAAATTTGTTCAAAGCAATACATTTGTATAATGAAACAAGTTGTTTTTAATATATGGGATCCCCGTGTGGTTGCCGGGGTAGAATACAACCACTGCAAACACACCGTCACATGCAGAGGGGTAGGACCCCCCCATTCATATTCATTTTGTCATTTTTTGTTCATGCTCATTAAAGGTCTTCATCATGGCCCCTGCATTGTTTCAGGTGCCATCTGGCTCACATCACTAAGAGCAGTGGCAGAAAAACAATAACGTGGCTCCAGCGTAAATGGAGTTTCTACGATAGAATTTGCAGCAACTCTGCAGTTCAGGGTGAGAAGGTTCTAGGCCCATTTTCCATATTTTATCTCGATGTACATGGAAGATGAGCCTGGCATGTTCATGCCTTTTAGGCGCCATATAACCTTTTCATGTGTTGGTGCGCCTTAAAACCCCAATTCAATTATTATATGGGAGATAATTCTGTAACTTCGCCTTAAAAATAATAAAATAACGCACAATTTTGAAAATCACATCCTTACCTGGCATTTTTATTATCTTAAACAATTATAGTGGAGCGCTGTGGTCTAGTGGTAGAGCGTTGGACCCATGATCAAAAAGTCGTGGGTTCGATCCCTGCCATTGCCATATGCGTAGTGTCCCTGGCAAGACACTTTATCTGCATTTGCTTAGTACTGGTTCTACCCAGGAAGACATCGAGAGTGATTCAAATAAGTTCATAGAGGTTTCGTTACAATTGATGTAAAATAAATAAGTTTAAACTAAACAATTATATCAATCTTCATGTGTTTAATCTATGTCCCTAAAAAGCAGTCCTAAACTTTTTTGTTCAGTATATTATATAGGTAGGTTTAAAATCAAACCGATACTTGATATATAAATCTAGGTGTAATGTTGATGCTCAGAAAATGGGTCAAGATTGTCATGTGTCCCTTTAACAGCCTGGGTGAAATGAACTGACCGAATCCAATACAACATCATCCCATGAGTCAGAGGGGGATAAATAAACTGAACATTTTAAACCAAACAAAATGTTTTGAGGAAGAAAATAATAAAATAAAAAAACACAAAAAACAACGAAATATATATATATATATAAATGCTCTGAAAAGTAGCTAAAGTGTGAGAATTAGGTATGAAATTGTTCTGTAAACAGCAGCGCTGTAGATAGGCTGAGTTTTTGAGTATTTTACTCCTACTGTTTTTTTACAAAACCCCTCAGTTTTTTAACCTGTGAAACAGTTTATTCCATATTTACATGATGAAAATTGTTCCTAGCATGTGTTTAATATTAAGGTCATACAGTGTTTTTTGGTTTTAATTAACTTCCATTTAATCAGAATAGTTGTTTCTTTTAAAATGTATTAATTCACATACATTTTGAAAGCATGAACTATTAAAAGCAATTGTTTATTCTGAACGAGATCCCTTTACTCATTCATTGTGAATCTGATGAGTAAATACTCATTGCAGTCACAGTTTCGAAACACAAGATAAGTGACCAATCGATCCGACTGAGTTATTACTAAAAAGTGTTTTTACAGAGATGTAAAATCCAGTTTGATTGGTAATGAGGTTAAGGGTTTCAGGGGCAGGTAATAACACCATTTCCCGTTGCAGGTGGGGCTGCATATACTATGGGGCGAATGAACCGTGACTGCTGGTACCTGTACACCATGGATGACGCTGGTGTGAGGCAGCCTGACCAGACAGTGGAAATATCCTTTATAATTTAAATAAAATGTTAATTTAGTTTATAAAAACTAATACAATACATGTACAGATGCAAATAGTAAAAATGAAGTAATATCAACACCTCTCTTGACAAGGGGAGCTCCCAGTGGGATTCAAACCAACAGCGGTGAGATGCGAGAACGTTTTAGACTATCCAGGCCACGGAAGTACCTTAAACTATATGAAAGGAAGAAACAATATGAAAGGAAGGAACTTTCCAAAATAATATATCAAGATGATATATCAAACCTGCAGACACTAATTCCAACATGTGCCTTGGGTTCATCAAGGTTGACTGTAAGATCATTCACAGACACAACAGACAATACCTGTCGCTTATCACATTTCATGAAGGCATTTATTTTGGCTATAACTTATTAGTTAATAGCAGTAAATATTAGTTGACCTTGTAGACTAGAGAAGCAGAGAGTCGCCATTATTTGGAGAGTCGCCATTATTTGGGGTGCAGTACACTATTAAATAGAGTTTAAATACAGCATGATAAATATGTATTGTGGCATGGTCACTGAAATTCCTTTTGTATTTGCACAGGTGTAAATCATTTAATTGAAAATAACACCTGTCAGAATAAATGGTGTACTCTAACTACCAGTTGTCAGAAGTAAGAGTATGGCAGACAGCTGAAATGGATATGTTACAAAACAAATGGAGTATGGTCTTGTCTCGATGTTTAAGCCAACAACTTGATGAAACCATACTATATCTTTTACTTAATTCAGTACATGTAAAATCTCAGAATTAATACGCACAATATTTCGGGAAATATATTGTGCTGATAAGGTTTTCATGATTATGTTATGGCGACCTTGACCTTTGAACACCAAGGGACCACAAAATGAATAGGGGTCATCTGGTCATAGTCGAAAATCTACTATTGAATAGTGTGATATCAAAGGTTTGTCTATGAGCTTCTTTTGTTGGCTTACTCACTGGCTGCATGCGTCACTTTTCGTCCGTCTGTCTGTCTGTCTGTCTGTCCATCTGTCTGTTAGCAATTTTATAAAATCGACATCTCCACTGAAACTGCTTGAAGGATTTTGATGAAACTTCATCACAATGTTACTTGGGAGGACCCCTCTCAGATTTATGTTTTTCATGGCCGCCAGTCATCCAAGATGGCCACCATGGCTAAAACTAGGTAAAAATTAAAGAAATTTCAAACGACATCTCCGAAACCACTTATTCCATTATTGTGAAATACCATAAATATGTTGCTTGGGTTGGCCTCTATCAAGTTTGTGTTTTTATCGTTATTGTTGAATAATCAAAATGGCCGCCACGGCGACTCAAAGTTTACATAGAGATATATAGGAAAAGGCTAAAAATGACATCTTTTTTGAAACCATTTGAAGGATTTTGATGAAACTACATTACAATGATCTTTAGAATAGTACCCCTCAGATTTGTGATTTTCGCGGCTGGCAGTCATCCAAGATGGCCACCATGGCTAAAATTAGGTCAAATTTAAGGAAATTTCAAACGACATTTCCTCCGAAACCACTTATTCCATTCTTGTGAATTATCTTTAACATGTTCCTTGGTTTGGCCTCTATCAAGTTTGTGTTTTTTGTTATCGTCGAATAATCAAAATGGCCGCCACAGCGACCCAAAGTTTACATAGAGTTATATAGGTAAACATTAAAAATGACATCTTCTCTGAAACCGCTTGAAGGATTTTGATGAAACTTAAATCATAACAATCTTTGGGATAGTTCCTCTCAGATTTGTGTTTTTTGCAGCTGCCAGTCATCCAAGATGGCCACCATGGCTAAAACTAAGTCAAATTTAAGGAAATTTCAAACGACATCTCCTCCAAAACCACTTATTCCATTCTTGTGAAATATCATATACATGTTCCTTGGGTTGGCCTCTATCAAGTTTGTGTTTTTCGTTATCGTCGAATAATCAGAATGGCCACCACGGCGACCCAAAGTTTACATAGAGTTATATAGGAAATGGTTGAAAATGACATTTTCTCTGAAACCGCTTGAAGGATTTTGATGAAACTTAATCACCATGATATATGGGATAGTCCCTCTCAGATTTGTGTTTTTCGCGGCCGCCAGTCATCCAAGATGGCCGCCATGTCTAAAACTAGGTCAAATTTAAGGAAATTTCAAACAACAATAAGTGGGTGGTCTGCATCCATCACATAAAAATAAATAAACCATCATGCATAGCCTAAAATGTGCTGAAAAATTATGTTAATCACCAAACAAACAAACCAATGTTCCACTTTAGTGAGTCGCCTGAACTTAATCGAGACATGTATTCTCATTAAAGTATTGTACATCTCTGAAATTAAGTATGCCCGTGTTTCCACCATTGATGCTGTAAATTTGCCTTAACATAAGCCACTTACTGATGTGGGACATGTGTCGGGAGAAGATGAATATTTTCACACGTGAAGTCAGCGCTGATGGAAAGGAGGCCACAAAGGTTTGTACCAGCTTCTTTTGTTCTCACCTGTCCTGCCATGCCTTTCTTTTATAATTCGCACATTGTATCTACTACAATCTATCCCTTATTTACCTCAGACTATTTTATAATAATAAGTTTCTAATTGTCCTCCTGAGGGAAGTTTATAAATATATAGCAAAGTCTATTAAGACACATTTAATAAAATATTTCGGGCATAGCCCTTCATCAGTTGGGTAAAACACACAATTTAACAGTTACATTATGGACGCGGCCATATTGAACGTCAACAGAATAATAACAATGGACGTGACGTCAATGTCAAATGTAATGACTTTGCGCGCCATTTCATGACGTAATGTTCACCAGGTTATTATTGGAACTGTACTGGAACCCAACAGTCTTTTACGTTACAACCCTTTGGTTTTACAGTTCGAAGACGTTTTATCCATATTGCTTCACGTATGGTCCTGGCGTGCGAGTTGCCATGTAACTTTTCTAGTACAGAAAATTTGCCTTATCAGCAGTGTGATATGCATGGAAATGCTGCATGATGGACGTCTCTTTCTTCAACCTGATGTCTCGATGATGCTCTATCATGCATTCGCGTATTTCGCACCCAGTTTGGCCAACATATACTGTGCAATTGCACATGTTACAGCTAATGCAATACACTATGTTTTGCTGACGACAATTGACATTTTCTGTAGGTTGGTAAGCTTTCTGTTTGTCTGTGTCGTGCACAGTCTGTTTTGAAAGTTTGGCACACAGTTCACAGTTTTCCTGGCATTCTGTTCCACACTGCTGAATAAGTCTGTTGGTTTTACTGTGTACCAGTGTATCGCACAAATTCCGATCTCGTCGAAACGCGACCAGCGGCGGTTCCTTGAAGACATCTTTCATTCTGCCTGACAGAACGCGTACATGCTTGTTCACTCACTATATTGTGTTTATCCGTTAGCAAATTTGAGTATGTCAAAACTAGGGGCACTCTGTCACGATTGCTTTGCCTTGTATTTGAATTATGTAATAGATCATCCCTACTAAGATTGTCGACTCTTTTCAGTTGCTGTTCAACCACCCTGCCGCTGTATCCATGTTTCCGAAGCTGGACTTTTAAGTGTTGTTATTATTATTCTGTTGACGTTCAATATGGCCGCGTCCGTAATGTAGTTGTAAAATTGTGTGTTTTACCCATCTGATGAAGGGCTATGCCCAAAATATTTTATTAAATGTGTCTTAATAGACTTTGCTATATATTTTATAATATTTTATAATAATCAGATAATCCACAATAATCTATAATTGTGAATTTGCGTTTTACTACAGTGTCAGGTTCTTGATCATATTTAATTTGAACTTAATATTTTTCTGTCAGTCTGATATCTATTTGATGACCATGCGCAGAATGCTATGTTTTATAGTTTTATGTACACACCAATATATACACTATATTGTTACAGACTATTAGTGTTTTGGAAAAAAATGTAACAGATTTTATATAAATTATCTGAATATCTTTTAATTGGTAAATGGGAAAACAGATATAGTTGATAATGCTTGTTATCTCAAATAGGTTTAACTGAATTTACCAAAATATCTCGAAATTGTTTTAGAGTTAGAAATATATTTAAAAACAATAACTGAATTACTGTGTTTAATATTTTAAAACTGCCTGTCTCAGAATTTATAGTTTTATTTTGCACATTGAAGGTAACCAATGCTCACTACTTAAGGCCACCATTAAAAAATTGTTTGTTTGCAATTTCCGACCCATGGCTTTTAGGGGTGGGTTGGTAGGTAGAGATATATATATTTTTTTAAAACATTTTTATTATTAACGCATGCCCAAATATCGTGTGCTTCACAAGTATTATCCAGAGTTTTTTTTAAAAAAAGGGTTTAGTTAAATATTAACAGAACATGCAAGAAAAAAGAAACAAAAAAATTGAAAAAAAAGAATATTAAAAGAAAAAAAAAAGAAAAGAAAATATTTTAAAAAATTGTTTGGGTCGGCGGATTTGCCGTGGGTCGGTCACAAACTGCAAACAAACAATATTTTAATTTAGGCCTAATCATAGTTATTTGCACTTTACAGAAATCCGGAATTGATACTATTATCTCTGGAGCAATAATTGATGACTTCCTGTTTGAGCCATGTGGATACTCCATGAATGGTCTTCTTCCAAAGGTAACGTTGAAGTCCTTTTTACCTCATTTAGTTGTTGTTAAACCCACAACAAAAATATTGGAATTATGGAAGTTTGTCTCACCTGCAGCCTGCAGACTGCGAATCGTAGAAGGGCTGAGCACCTCCGTGGTTGAGGGGTAAACAACGTTGCATTGTAAAACATTTCACCTCTCACCGCTGCGGGTTTGAAACCGACTGGGAGCTCAACTTAAAAGTGAGGAAGTGTCGATTCTTACGAATGGAGGACCACAAAAAAATTGCTATCATACACAGCCTAGAATGTGCTTGGAAAAAAAACAAATACCAACCAAACAAAGCCTTGCCAAAGTTGGAGGGGATATATACTGTAAGACGTGTCCATCAGTCTTTCCGTCCACTCGTCATGTGATGGAATGTTTTTGTTCAGCTAATCATGCAAACATTCATAAAAACGTCTAAGTCGCTAATAGGCATAAACTCTTCCTACTTCATCATTCCAAGATACAATTAGCATTGTTATAAACATTCATACAAAAAGTTTGTCACAATGACCGACATTGGTCTACTTTTAGGATATACAAAAAAAGCCCATCAGTCGGTCAAACTCTTTGATTCATGACACTTGCAACACATAATAAATAAGCAATAGACATTCTCAAAATTGAACCATGCCTTACTGAGTTATTGCTCTTGATAATTAGATTCCAAACATAATTATCACTGCCTGACTTCTATGGTTACGTGATTTACAGACGTCATAAGATACTAGGCCATGAACATTTTCATTCACTCTTTATTACACTTGTTAGAAAGTTTATCAGGAGAGGTTAGGACCCTAGGAGAGGTTATGACCCTATCATTTTGCAATGCACTGTATGTTTAGTGGTTGACCCATTTATAGTTCGCCACTATGCTTTCTTCTTTGATTGTGCGATGACCGGATGATGATGTCTACCTAAATCCTGGGAGGACGTTTGATGTTTGTCACCAATTGTGTCTTGCTGTACTCTTAATGACTCGTTCTCTTGGTACTCTGGCTTCTGCCAGGTCATTTAATACTTGTTTTATGGCGTTTTATGCGTTTTAGGCTTTTGTTTTTAGCTTGACAGCAGAGCTTATTCCGTCATTCGTCCGTCCGTCCGTCTGTAAACTTCTTGACAGATTTTCATGATACTTCACAGGAATGTTGCTCTTGAGGTCTAGTTGATCCTAGCAAAAATTCAGGTCGGCCGGAAATTCAAGATGGTCGCAACGGCTAAAGATAGATTTTAAAAATGTGATTTTGTGGTGACTGCTTCTCAAAAAACATAAGTGATATTGATTTGGAACCTTTACCAAAATGACTGCCACAACATGTAGTTGGTCCTAACCAAAGTTCATTTTGATTTGGATGTCAAACATGGCCACCAGCAGCCATCTTTGTTTACAGAGTTATATAGGAAAGACTTGTGGAGACTACTCCTCTGAAACTACTTGAAGGATTTTCATGAAACTTAACAGAAATGTTGCTCTTGATGTCTTGTTGATCCTAGCAAAATTTCATGACGGACAAAAATTCAAGATGGCCGCCATGGCTAAAAATAGATTTTTTAAGAACAAATTTTAGCAACTACTTTTTGAAAATTATAAGTGATATTGATATGGGACTTTTTCTAAAATGATCAGCATGACATGGTGTTGGTCCTTGTTGAAAATTATTTTGATTTGACATTAAACATGGCTGCCAGCGGCCATCTTTGTTTACATGGAGTAATATAGTAAAAACTTGTAGCGACTACTCCTCTGAAACTACTTGACAGATTTTCATGCAACTTCACAGGCATGCTGATCTAGCAATCAAATCAATAGAGCTTCAAAGTCATTGACCGCTTGTTTTATATTCATATATACATGAGCATCTTTGCGTTCTTATATTGCCTATTAATGCTGCCTAGTTTCTAAGAGGATATAGTATGGTGGGGATTTCGTTATTTACACCGTCATTATATTAGGATGACAGTTGGGCAAGAGTGAGGTTTGGTGCACACTAGAACCTCGTTTAAACCCCCAGCGGCCTAAATAGTGTGTTGTTTACTAAATGTTGGGTCTTATGTCAAGGTCATGGATGTGCAACTTCTGCATCCGTAGCTTGATCTAAAAGGGATAAAACTTCTTAAGTGTTTATGTATCATCAATAAACAGTGTGTTCCCAGGAAAAATGGGGTGGTCAGCCTCTACCATAAAAAACATCTGTAATATATGGCCTAAAATGTGCTAAAAATTACATAAAACATCATTCAAACAAAACAAACAAAACAAAACTTGGGGTCGAAGTCCTGAAATGTTCATGTTTGTTCCATAACTCCTTAATAGCTCCATAAAATGGGTTAAGATTTGACCTGTGTATGTATTCTAAGTTTCAGTGTTGCATGTCCAAGGATAAGGTTCAATTTATATGTCAGATCCGTAACTCCTAAACCATTTATAATCGCCCATTTCACCGGTAATTCGGATATCTCTGTACGATGTTCGGAATTTCAGTCACATGGCCCAAAGTCACATGACTTCAAGAACTAATCAGATGCTGGTAGGCACAGAAGTATCAACAATCACAAATTAACCAGTTTCAATGTTTATATCTTGTGTTAAAGAATACCTGCTTGACCATTAAACTCCGCAATCATTAGTGATCTTCTATACAGAAACCATCTGGACTAATTTCTTGGAAACTAGGTCAGATTTCAAGGCTAAAGGAAGTTTTGAATTGTTTACATTGGAGCATGTGCATGTAAATTGGGACCGGTGTTACGATAGAAATATTGATTGTGACAATCCTGTTCTTGAATTGTATCAACAAACATGCTTCAATTTACGTTTTTCTACCATGCCAAACACATAAGTAACATATCTGCCATGTGTTCAAGTTGTAGTGTGACATTTAATACCGTTTGTGTATTTGTTTTTAATTTCACATTGGCGAAACCGCTACAATGAATATATAATGTGCCTACCGGCATTTGATTGGTCAACTTATTTGGCTACTCGGAGATAGCTCGATATTATCTGTGATCGTTCGGCAAATTTCCGGGTGAAATGGGCTATTGGAGAACAGATTAAAACTCGATGAGTACATGCACAGTGAAACCTGTCTTATTTGGCTCTTGGTTTGGACGACATCCATTCCTGTACCACACTCCACTTCGGTACCGGCATTCGTCCTAATAAGTTAAGGTTCTCTGGTTTTATTTCATGAACATGTTTATGTTTAGTTAAATCGAAATCAATACACAACAATAGATATTTACAATTCATACATTGCAATATCTGTGAAAAGCGAGAATAAGACTTTGATGACGTAGAAAACTATGAACAGGTAAATTAATCCACAGGTTAATGTATTTATCAATTATCTGGCAATAGTTGTGCCGCAGATTTACCTAATTTCCCCATGCAGTCACGCAGTGGTAAAAATAGTATATACGTCCTGCAAGTAATACTTATTTTACATACAACTTAGTAGCGGTTTTCAGTTTATGTTTCTCTCCAAGACTATCAAGAAATGTCCTTATGATGTTGATAAATGTCGCTTCCTGCTCTAAATAGAGCAGGAAGCAACATTTATCAAGTTGAAACGCCTTGCTTGAACGACACCCTCTCATATATGACGAAGTTGCCCAGAACCGTAGGATGTCAAATATGGCAAATTTCACTATATATATATATCATTAATAGCTATTTGCATAAGTATGATCTGTATATTTCAGGGCCAATATATCACAATCCACGTTACACCAGAACCAGAATGTTCCTACGTCAGCTTTGAGAGTAACGTGCCACAGGTGAGTGAACTAAATGATAAAACAAAATAATCAGGCCAACCAAAAAAAGTTAAGTTTCCTCTCTGGCGATCAACCATATTTGTAGCCACCAACCTGATGCTGTTGTTTATTAATTTGTCAATGCTGCGCTGGTTTACAATTTAAAAAATCAAGGTCAAGTTAAACCAGTCTAGGATACATTAAAATGTGACAAGAGATATGAATTTGTTAGGAGTTACATCTACTAGATCACCCAGACTTATAGCTGTATTTTGGGCATAACAGATCATCTGATAGAGCATTCCCTATTCTTGACCGTTAATTTTGCGGTCGTTTACTTCATTAGTTTAATATTTAGTTTTTATCACATAACTTGCGGTGTGGGAGTGGAATAACACCATTCTATATTCTCGATATACCACTAGTTATATAAGTATGCAAATGAGCCTAGTACACTCTGTCAAAAAAAAATTCCCACGATTTATGTCGGTTTCGCGTGTTAAAGCGACAGGCAAAATGCAATAAAAGTCGATATTTGAGTTATGTGATAAATAGAATCTAACATTCGTTCTCATTCATTAGTGAATTTGATTAAACTTTATAGATTATAAATTGTAAATATCTATTGTTGTGTATTGATTTCGATTTAAATAAACATAAACTGTTAACATGTTCATGAAACAAAACATGGCCGGAGAACTTTAACAATATTCAGGTAGGCATATAGAGAAATAAGTTTCTAAAGGAAGACATATCTTTAAAAAAGTATATTTTCAGTACAAGTGGCACAAACAGTTTGTTAAACTTATGTTTTATCCATTGTAGGAGTCGTACATTGGACTGATCAACAGGGTGTTGAACATCTTCAAGCCGGGAAAGTTTCTGATGACCATCTTTGCCAACAAGGTAAGGTTTAGCAATTGCATTTATGTAATTTTTTTTAGATCTTAAACAGTGATTTATTGTGCATTTTTATTGTTATGTCTCAGTAAACACTATAAAATGCATGCTGTCCCCCCTGGTGACATCACAGTAGTGACATCACAGTAGTTAGTATTTATGTACAGTTTCATGTTTATAGGCTTATGTTCTTATGCTTCCTAAACGAATTTGGTGTATACTGGTAGTTTTATCCATCATTCAGTTTTTAGCTCACCTGAGCACACCTGAGCACAGTGCTCAAGGGTGAGCTATTGTGATCATCCGTCGTCCGTCATTAGAACAGACGAATCAGTATTTATGTGGCAACCCCTTTGTTCACTCTTTTGTTCTTCTAGCCACGCATAAGAATTTTTAGCCACATAACAGAAACAAAATTAATAGCATCTTTTGTTCTCTGTTCTCCTAGTCACAGTATTTATTCGTAAGCTCGGACGTCCATGTGTCCATCCACAATTGCTTCAAACGACTTCTCCTCTGAAACCGCTTGGCCAATTTTGACGAATCTTCACAGGAATGATCCTTGGGTGGTCTACTCTCAAGATTGTTCAAATTATGGAAATCCATGCAGAACTCTGGTTGCCATGGCAACTGAAAGAAAAAAAGCTGGAAAACTTAGAATCTTCTCTAAAACCACTGCCTCGATTTCAGAATAATTTTACAGAAATGATGTTTGGGTGACCTCTACCAAGATTGTTCAAGCAACGTTGATTTGTCAAAAAACATGACCGCCAGGGGGTGGGGTAGTTTTCCTATGTAACTATATGGAAAAACTTTTAAAACCGAAACTGCTTAGAGTTGATTCGTCATAAAAACATGGCCGCCAGAGGGCGGGTCTTGTTTTTGCTATATTTCTATATGGAAATCTTAAAAAATCTTCTCCTGAAACTGCTTGATGGATTTCAAATTAATTTCACAGAAATGATGTTTGGGTGGGTCTCTGTCAAGGTTGTTCAAGCTGGGTTGATTCGTCTCATCTGAAACTGCTGGATGGATTTCAAAATAATAAATTATAAGCAGTCAGCACCACAAGTTTTGAATCAGATAGTTTGCATGTACCATCATCTACTGTTCCTAAACAGACAAAGATTGTACAATTATTGAACCTGGGGTAAAATTATGTATTGCATCAAGTTTGTTGAAATGGTGAACCAAGTGGTCAGAATTTGCCCCATCCTATTGTCACAAGTTTTCATTTGGATCCTAAAGAAAACCTAATAACAATTGTGTTTAGTATGTTTTATTGGTTCAAATTTACTCAGGTGAGCGATATAAGGCCATCATGGTCCTCTTGTTTCAACTGTTTGGATTCTTGTCAACTACTAATGGAACTGAAATATAACTTCATACAATGACAGAGGGCAATTGAGAGGAAATGAAGAGCGCAATAATCGTAACTCTGTCTTCATTCAGATTAGAGTGCAATGGACTTATTGGCCCTAACTAACCAGACGTTTATGAAACTGAAAACCTCCATAAAAACTTTATTTTAAAATAGATTATCCTGTCATTTCAGGAGTCGACTGCCAAGAACAGCCACAAGGATTTGGAACAGTTTGTGGACGAGACCCACTACAAACGTGTAGATCACCAGTTCTGCAACTTCAAGAACTACAATTTGACCTACACGTACTTCACTCGACCTCACATCTAGGGGTGTGAGAACAGAGGTGATGTGATCAGTTGTCATAGCTACTCAGCAAAGGTCAAGGATAAATTGAAGGTCAAAAGTCAAAATTTATATAATCTTTATCCCACTATTGATGGATCTTCGATATATGATTTGGTATCAAGACGAGTTAAAGAGATGGAGAGTGACGAGTTCGAAAATGTGACCTTGACCTTTGACTTTTGTAAACTATGCACTGATCTACCCTCTGTTTATTTTCAGAAAGAACATTTTTATCCCATTGATTATCTTTTTCTTGTAGCTAGACATAGAGATAGTTTCTTTAGTATTGTATTTTGTATTGTATTCTTGTGGAAGTCGATCAAGACGAGGAGAAAGTTTAGATTTTCTTTCAATTCCATGACTAGAAAAATTCGATAATTGGACCTACAGCACAACAAATGTTATTGCATATTACTTATTAAGTTGCTTTATTTTCAAAGCCTTGTTAACTATCCACAGTTTGTTATTTTACTTTTTACATATATTTACAGCCAGTTATATAGTATTATTTTTACATCTGCAATTGCCTAACTTTTGCCTACATAGAAATTCAGCGATGAAATGTTCTAGAGGTACAATTTACAATATCAGAACATTGTGATATTTGTTTTAGAATGTCATAGTTTTAAAAAATATATTAAGCTGTGTAGCTATAGCATGATTTGATCAGGGTTTTTTTTCGTATTATTTTCAGACGCCTGCATTTCATGGGTTTGCTTTGGTAACTACATAGCTTTAACGCAATGTATTCTTGTAAATTTTTGCTACTTAGGCCTTTTTTTCTTTTAACTTCTAGTATTACCGACCTGTCCGAAAACTTGGCAAAAATGAAAAAGAATGAAATAATTTTTCAAAAGAACGATTGCCTTCACCACAAAAATTTAGGATTTTGCTCCTAACCAAAGGGACGTAAATCTGCTATATTATTGTAGATCCGGTATTATTAGCGAGTTTTATTTTCGCTAATATTCGCGAATCCACTGTCTCGGGAATTCAATAACTGGTGGAGTAATACACTCGAAAGGGTATCCAAAAAAATGCAACCATCTGAAATTAAGTAGATTTAATCACATGATCGGTAAATATATATATATACTTGAATAAGCAAGAAACGTTTTTAATCCTAAGGAGTGATTGAGCAATATTTACATTGATTTGATTTAAAGTAGAAATTATGGTAAAAATTATTAAAAATGATTTATTTTATTGAAAACTTTGAATAGAGTTCATGGATTTATTGATTAAGTTTAAAGTGTGGCATACACATTTTATTTGTTAAACATCAATCAGCGAAAAAGGGTTACAAATCGTGTTTATAAATACAATAAATAAAACCTTTACAATTATTTTCACACATTGTATGACAATATAATTGAAAAGTCAGGGAAATTTGATTTTTTATTAAGGTCAGGGAATTTTGAAAAATGGTCAGGGAAATTTGAATTTTCTAAAATGTCAGGAAAAAAATATTATCGAGAAATCGTGTATCTGTGGCTATGGCAGTCTTCAAGTTCCTGCATTGCAATATAAAGCGTGAGACTGTCAAAATTTTGGTGTTTCTAATTAAAGTAATATGGGTGGAATGGTCGGTTGTAGGAGAGAGAGGAGGCCGGTAAAATTAGGTCATATTGGTCAGTGAAAATTACATTTGGTCAGGGAAAAGTCGGGGAATTTTATTTGACCCAGGTGCTGGCAACCCTGAAGATAATTGTTGTGCCTCTGTACTATAAACAGGACTCTGATAGCGGAAGTAGTTGAAATTAATGTTTTGCGGGTAAAATAAGAATCAGGAAAATGAATGAAACAAACAAAAATTGACAACAACAAAGAAATTCTGTATTTGTAAGAAAATATGATTATTTACATTGTGCTGGTACAAGAATTCATGAACGCACGAATAAATCAAGAGACCCTGTGATTCGCAAACTTGATATCACACGGAAGTTATGTGATCTACAGTACTTCAACAATTACAGTAGAAGATTTTTCATGAGGAAAACTTTTGATCTCTTCCATTTTTTGTTTTTTTCTGTTCCTTTTCCCTTCTCGGTAAATGATGTTAATATAAAACACTGGCCTAAGGGTGAATAAACACATGTTTGAAATGAATTTAATACACTTTGGTATTTTCTTTAGTTCTGTTTCAGTACATTATATGTTTTGCTACTGCTCAGAACTAGTGTTAACACAACTGTCATAGCGTTATAGTTCTTTAATTTGACTCCTTTTGGAGTTAGTTCAGTCTAGTCATTGTTTGACTAAGACTTAAAACAGTCTATTAAATCATTTTTATTGATTTTCGCAAACTGTTTATTAACATAAGATTATGTTGTGTTCACTGTTCAATACTATTATTTAGAATTTTGCTGTAAGTCATGGCATTGAAATTAAAAATCTCAATGAGAGGAATCCTCGAATGAAAGAACTCGTATAGAGGAAAGAAACGACTTTTATAGAGGAATATAGGAATGAAAGAACTCATATAGAGGAAAGAAACGACTTTTATAGAGGAATAGAGGAATGAAAGAAATGAAAGGACACAATGAAAGGATTGTATTTGTGTAGTTCTTTAATGAAAGGACTTGTTTAGAGTAATTCTTTAATGAAAAGACTCGTTTAGAGTAATTCTTTAATGAAAAGACTCGTTTAGAGTAATTCTCTAATGAATGAATGAGTGATGTTTTATGGCACGTCGACACAAATAAGTCATATTGTGCACAAAAACAATTCTCTAATGAATTTTAGAGTACTTCTTTAATGAAAAGACATAAAATAGATAGTTATCCTTTAATTAAAGGACTCGTCTAGAGTTATCGTTTAATGAATGTTGATGAATGAACGTGTGTAGAGAAATCCTTTCCACAGAATGTTTTATGCAATACCTAATATAGTTTTCTGTAAAATCTTTACTGTGTGATCTGTAAGTATGTTTCGGGACTGATGAAGGTTGGTCAATAGATTTTTATTTGAGTATTTCAAATCAAAATTTATTGAACATGTTGTTTGTTGATATGAGCCTGGTTTTAAAATTATGCTTTTTGTTTTTGTATGCACTTGAGATAAATATACCGTCACTTGACTGAACTGTTATTAACCATTACCTGTAACTGTAATATACACTGCTCTGAAGATTTAACAAATGTTTTAGTAAAATTGGAAATTTAATGTCTTGCTGTCATGCTGGTCTTAATGGGAAATAGAAAATATTAATTAGTTTTCTACAATATTGTTTCTTAACTGGAACTAGTAATGGCTATGTGACCAGATCATCTTGTAAGAATATACACTGCTCTGAAGATTAAACAAATGTTTTAGTAAAATTGGAAATTTAATGTCTTGCTGTCATGCTGGTCTTAATGGGAAATAGAAAATATTAATTAGTTTTCTACAATATTATTTCTTAACTGGAACTAGTAATGGCTATGTGACCAGATCATCTTGTAAGAATATACACTGCTCTGAAGATTAAACAAATGTTTTAGTAAAATTGGAAATTTAATGTCTTGCTGTCATGTTGGTCTTAATGGGAAATAGAAAATATTAATTAGTTTTCTACAATATTGTTTCTTAACTGGAACTAGTAATGGCTATGTGACCAGATTATCTTGTAAGAATATACACTGCTCTGAAAATTAAACAAATGTTTTAGTAAAATTGGAAATTTAATGTCTTGCTGTCATGCTGGTCTTTATTTGAAATAGAAAATATTAATTATTTTTCTACAATATTGTTTCTTAACTGGAACTAGTAATGGCTATGTGACCAGATCATCTTGTAAGAATGTAGGCACCTATAATGATCATTCGTCTGAGATGTCGGACCAATGAAGGAACATTGATAAAAATATGTTTTGTAGTTTTAATTACTATTTCCAATTAACAAACAATACGTTTTGTAAATTGATTACTATTGTCAATTGAAATAAAATTAACTTTGTAGATTTAATTAATATTTGATATGTTGTAGGGCATGTGTATTACTACTGTTATTTTTTGTGTAAAGGTGTGTCAATTTTCAGAGTGGCGACACAGGGATAAACAGATAAATTGGATTTTGGACTTTGGAAAGGTGCCAACTAACCAGGAAGAGGGGAGGTGGGATGTGGAGTGGGATGTGGGGGAGGGGGTGTGGGAGAAATATGGCAAAGTAAATAATTTTTGTTAGGATGAGGCATAAAAAATGTATTGAGGAATTGAGGGGAGAAGGGCACAAATCTGGAGAAATGGAAAAAAAATGTGTGTTGGTGTGGGGCATGCATTTAAAAAAGTGGGGATGTGGGTGGAAAGCAGTAAGGTGTTGGAGAAGTGGACAAAGGATGTTAAACAAAAATAAAATATATATGGGAGATGAGGCAAAGATTAGGAAAATTGGGGGGAATATTTGATAGTGAGAAAGCTGGGGGCAGGGGAAGGCAAAACGGAATTGGGTTAGTGAAGAAAAAGGCCTTAAAATCAAATGGAACAAGTGGTAGGCAGAAAGATTCCGGAAAGTGGGGAGTGGGTTTAAGGGGAAAACATTCTGGGAGAAGTCAGTGGGGGAAAGAGCAAACAAAATATATAATATGATCCCTATGTCACTTGTCTCTAAGCTGGAATATGGATGTTAAAATAAGTTGTTTATACTAAATAGTATAACATTTGCATTGAAATAAAGTTTCATTTAAAACATTCATAAATTGTCAACTTCATGATTTCTTGACACAAGGCCTTTTTTTTTTAATAACTTGGTTTACGGATTTTTTCTGAAAAAATTACGTCAGGAGGTCGAAATAAAAATAAAAATAAAATTACTCGGGGTGAAATTGAGAGAAAAAATTACAAGCAAAATGTTGACGTTTTAAGTCAAAAAGGGGGAGAGAATCAAATATCGAACATCACTTTTCGTAGATCCCTATCGAAATCCATGTTTAATAGCATACTTTAGATAACCGAGCATGTCCTTGACACGAGTGGAAAAAAAGAAAAAAAAATTTAAAAAAAAAAAAAAAATTAAAAAAAAATTTAAAAAAAAAAGAAAAAAAAAAGGGAAAAGTACAATTTTATTTTTTTTCCAAAACGGGAAAATTAGACTCGGCGGATCCGTAAACCAAGTCATTAAAAAAAAAAGGCCCAATGGGAATTTTGAATATTTATACCCCTGCTTCACAAAGTGAAGTAGGGGCTATATAGGATTCACACTGTCCGTAACTTCACGTCACGTCACATCCCGTCCAGTCGCGTTCCATCCCGTCCTGTCACATCATGTAACACGTTTTATTACTTGCATTTCTCAAACAGTTTCCAATGGATTGTTCCCAAATTTCATTTATGCATAACAGCTGATGACTACTTGACCCTCTAAATCACACATTGTTGATTGCGTAATTTATTACAGAATTGTGGCCCTTTGTTTGACTTCGAATTGTCCACTCCTATTTTGTTTTATGTCCCGCAACACATTTTTTTCAAACAGTTTTGAATGAATATTCCCAAACTTCAAATACACATAACAACTGATGACCTCATGACCCTCTAAATCACATTGTTGATTTCATAATTTATTACACAATAAAGGCCCTTTGTTGGACTTCAAATTTTCTACTCTAATATTGTATATAAATGAACGTCTTTCACTTTAAAAGTTTTCAAAGCAGGCGTATTTATCATGTTCAGTGATAGTTCTAGTTTTTAAGGTGTTTTTAGCTCGACTTTTTCGAAGACAAAAATAGAGCTATTGTCACCACTTGATCTGCGTCTGCGTTGTCGTCTGCATCTGGGTTAAAGTTTGTATGTAAGCTTGTATCTCCGAAACTACATTACATAATGGATTGAAACATCACATATGTATTCAGCATCATTTAAGACAGCAACATAGAGCCAGGTTCTGTAACTCATGCCTTTTTTTTTGACAAAATTATGTCCCCTTTTTTACTTGAAAAATTTGGTTAAGTGCAATAATTCTATTCTGCAATTAAGCAAAATTATTCCTTCAACATAGTTTAATAATAAAGAAACAAGGCCTCGAAAGTCGAGCGTCTGCACCGACAGGCGGTGCTTCTTGTTATATTTATATTAAAAATATTTAGCCGTAAAAAATGCACTCTTGCATTTTACTCTTTTGAGGATGGTTAATTAAATGCAGAGATTAAATGCATTTTATTTTATGAAGTATTTATTATATACAAGGGTATATTCAGAAAATACCTGGAAAAGTGCTGTGAAATTCTTATTTTGCTTATTTTGAATGATAATTATACTTTTTTTAACATTAATAGAAATGTTATCAAACAAAATCCTCATAGAAGGCAGTGTCATCCAACTGATTCTGGGGTAATCGTTGTGTTTTCATGACACATTTAAATGTTCAATTAATAAAGTGGCACCTTTAAATTTTGTGTTTGAAATAAAAAATAAATAATCGGAAATCGTTCATATGTTGAAATGCATATTAGGAGAAAGCTCTGTGCAAACCCTCTGCAAAGTAAACTAGAAGGTGTACTGACATCACACTTACAGGTCGTGTAGCTGACTTATTACGTGGTCCCACCTTAATTCCATTCAACGATGGGAAAGCTTATATTAGCAGGATTTCATAACGGATATTTCGACGTTTAAAGATGTTTTTTACTGAAAAAATGTGATAACCTGTTTAAATTACATATTAAAGGGGTTGATGCACTATTTTCAAACAAGATTTAATTTTAAAGGGCTTTGAAAAACTTGAAAAAAGCTGAAAGAATTAAGCTGAAAGAATTATCAAAATGCCTTGAAAACTAAAGGAGATATGACCTATTGAAAACTTACAAAGAAATATAAATGGAATCGGCCATCTTGGAATGATGACGTCATCGCGCCTTTTTACGATATATGGCGTATTGACAAAATGTTGTTTAAAGCAAAGAAAATCGCTGCAAATGAAAAATAAGCATACAATTGATACACTTTACATTTGTATATATATTTTTAATCAGTTTGCAGTGAGTTTTATTTGCTGTAAAATGTATTTTGTCAATATGCCATATATGGTAAAAAGGCGCGATGATGTCATCGTTCAAAGATGGCTGCTTCCATTTATGTTCTTTGCATATTTTCAATTGGTCACATCTCCTTTATTTTTCATGACATTTTGATAATTCTGTCAGTTTTTCAGAGCCCTTTTAAATAATTTGTGTTTGAAAATAGTGCATCAACCCCTTTAAATGTTTTAATTTTACAATATGCAAACTTTTTAAGCCGAAATAAAGGTTTTATTTCATACCCCAGCAAAGCCTGTTTTCACTTCTTGGAGAAGGTGTTGGATGGGGTATGACAGTTAATACTCGCACCACGTAATGGGAACGTTCCGAGTGAACCATTTCAACATGATCAGCCGATCAGGAGAGTAATAATGGAGATTCCTCAGAATCAAATAGTTTTGTTTCATGACTTGAACTCTATCCGTCACAAAGCAGTGTATTTTGAAAATGAATGATCTTTTTTATTATGCCCCCGAACCATCCGTCATCAGTCCGTCAGTCCGTACCGTGTCCGGTCAATAACTCTGGCATTCCTGGACGGATTTTCAAATAACTTGGCACACTTGCTCACCACAACAAGATGACATGTCACACACAAAATCCAAGACAGTGGCTCCAAGGTCAAAGTCACACTTAGAGGTCAAAGGTAAAAAAGAAGTACTTTCGTGTCCGGTTAATTACTCCGACATTCATGGACGGATTTTCAAATAACAAGGTCACACTTAGAGGTCAAAGGTTAAAACCAATATGGTGTCACAGTGACATTTCTTGTTTTACGTGTAAACCGACCACATCTAATTTATAAATTAATGTCATTTGAATTATATTTTCATTGTTGATATTTCTTTGGCAACACTTATATAATAGGTATTTTGTGGTAATATTCAAAGTTTAAAGGGACATACGGCAATCTTGAGTTTTATTCAAGCATTAAAATTTGCACTTTGATTCATCATTTTGACTGTAAAACTGCTTGCATATAATCAAATAAAAAATGCGAGGTTTCAATTTTCTTAATATTCTACCAAATTTTTAAATATATTATCGGTGCAATATTATCAGAAGTTAGTAATATGTAAAAATAATATGGTTTGGATTATCAGAATAGTTCATATTAATAACTGCAAATACAAGTTATGTTGAAAACTAACCGGACGCCTTGAGTTTAAAAAAAATCAAGATTGCCGTGTATCCCTTTAATGATGTAAAATGATTTGTAAGAAGATTGGACTCATTTTTATATACTTTCAGCTCATTTAGATATTCACAATAAATTATTTCGGAGTACCTTTCAGGCAATATTTTCAACAATAAAAGAAATTTGCTTATACAAACATATGTCGCTAGAATAACATCAGCAGTCAGATTTAATAGAACAAACGATAGAACTCCATATTAACTTAATTAGGCATTCCATTATGCATTGAATAGGGCATTGCATTGCAGATGATTTATATAAAATACCTTAAATAACTTCTTGTTAAATACCTATTTCCCACAGCTGCATGGTATTTGAAAATGCATGCTTATTTGACTCATTAACAAAAATAAATATAAACCAAAAATAAAGTAAAACCTGTTTACCAGTCAAGTTTTAAAATGTTTACTACATACAACAGTGTTGTTGTAAGGGCCTCATGTTGAAGAAGTTCATTTTCACAAGCAATTTTACTCCTGACTCCACCCATCCCCCGAATGCAATAGGCTGGAAATAGGTCTTGAAACATTTAGTGAACTTGCAGCAATCATTACGTGGTCGGACCAGGTTCGAGTATTAACTTTCATACCCCATCCAACCCCTTCTCTGGGAAGCAAAAACGGGGTTGGCTGGGGTATGAAATAAAATCTTAATTTTGGCTTATTGTAAAATTAATCATTTAATAGGCAATTTTTAAAAGGTTATTACTTTTTTTTTCAGTAAAGAATGTTTTTGAATGTTTTTAAACGTATTTTATTGTCGAAATATCCGTTATAAAACCCTGCAAATATCAGCTTTCCCATTGCTTAATGGAATTAAGAAGGGAGCACATAATGATAACCATTGTTAACATTTTATTGATTTAGCATTACATATATGTCAAAATTTGAACTTAAGTATTTTAGATTGTTGTTTTGATTTGTGAAACGTTAAAACCTGGTATTTCATATTAAATTTTTTGTTTCTGTTTTAAAGTCAGAATATGCTTATTGTTAACCTTAACGGAGAAGATAGAGATTGTATGTCAAGTATTTGTGTATAATATTACCGTCAAATTTGCATGTACCCAGCCGTTAATAAAAACAATGTACGCTTCGTTAAGAAGGCACGCTGAATTTTTAACTCTTGTGGTTACATAAACATTACCTGTGCTATAAATAAACCATTTAATTTGGATCTGCACTCTTTCAGTGTTGTGCTTAGCTTCGGCGCAAGTATTTATTCGGCATATTGTGTACAGTTAAATTTTATTCGGTTTATTTGTTAGCTTAATTCTCTAAGTTGTAACGCTTCTGAGTGCTTCGTTAGCTGTTTCAGTTTATGTGTTAATAAGCATATTCTGCCTTTAAAACTGTTATTTACAAAGGCTGGCCTGTTGTATCACAGCATAATGGTCGACTTGCATGCCTAACAGCATTGTGTTATTGTTATAACTACAACCCACACTTATTCTTGTTGTTATGGGTGGTTGTTTTATTCAAATGCTTTTTAGTATTTCCGTCTCCATTTACATACTACCTTTTGAGGTTACAACAGGAATTTTTATTTGTTATTAACATTTCATCAGTTTGAAAATCTGTTGAAAAATTATTGATCAAAAGTTGTATTTTATTTTGTAATACAACTTCCATGTTGTTGAACATTTGAAAATATTTGTTTTGAAATGTTCACACCAAAATTATGAGGTAATAGATCTACATTGGAATAAAATTATTAAGATATCCTGAAAGTTGTTTTCGAAAATGTTGGAAGTTATTGGAGATTATTAAAATGTATATCATGTCGGCAAACAGGATAAGGTTTGGGAAAAGCAGTATCAATTATTTGTTTTGTTGAAATTTGTATACTGATCTTAATAAATATTAGGGCCAGTATTTGTGAAACAATTAGACTTAAATTGTCACAAATGCGTTATAATTTATCAAACCTTATTTATCTTATTCTTTACTAGAAATATAATTCTGTTTTGCAATATGTGTATTTACATGTACCAGTATTACTTTTAAAAGCTATACCTCCAAGTTCAATGAGGGGTTTACATAGACCTATTGGTATTGTTTTTTAAACAAATATGTGCTATTGTTTGGGACACCAACCTGATTACTACACAGGTTTTCAGCATTAAATTGCCCCGTGTGGTTGCCGGGGGCCCCGTTTGGTCACGGGGCAAAGAATACGGCCACTGCAGATCCCTTTGAAGGGTAGGCAGAGGGGTAGAATCCCCCCAAATTCATGTTCATTTTGTCATTTTTTGTTCATGTTCATTAAAGGTCTTCATCATGATCCCTGCATTGTTTCAGGTGCCATCTCGCTCGCATCAAAGAGCAGTGGCAGAAAACAGTAACGTGGCTCCAGCGTAAATGGAGTTTCTACGATAGAATTTGCAGCAACTCTGCAGTTCAGGTCGAGAAGGTTCTAGGCCCATTTATCCATATTTTATCTCGATGTACATGGAAGATGAGCCTGGCATGTTCATGCCTTTTAGGCGCCATATAACCTTTTCATGTGTTGGTGCGCCTTAAAACCCCAATTCAATTCAATTCAGCATTAAATGATACTTAAATAAGTTGGATAACTTGAGCATGTTGAGTAATAGAATGCTCAATAGTAAAATCAAAACAGTTTTCTTTTGGCAACAGACAATACAGACTAAAGTAGGACATTTTAAAGGGACACACGGCAATCTTGATTTTTTAAAAACTCACGGCGTCCCGTTAGTTTCCCTCTTAATTTGCATTTGTTCAATCATTAATATTAATTGTTAGAATAGTTCAAAGCAAATTATTTTTGCATATTACTAACTTTTTATAATATTGCACCAGTAATATATTTAAAAAATTGGTAAAATAGGGAATGAAAGTTGAAATTTCAATTTTTTATTTAATTATATGCAAGCAGTTTTAAAGTCAAAATGACGCAGGATAAGTAAATTGAGGAGCAAATTTGAATGTTTGAAAAAAACTCAAGATTGCCATGTGTCCCTTTAAATTCAATATTTCTCTGCCAAGTCTTTTTTTTTCTATCCAAGTGTGTTTGGTTTAAATATTAGAAATACTTGAAAGAGGGAAACTAAAAATATTATTGCATAACTTTTTGTACCACTGAAGATATATTTTGTAGATTTTTAAGGAAACATTTGGCTCCAGAAATAACAAATTGTGCCTCTCAAGCAATAGAACACACCCTTGACACCTTGTATCTATAAGGTTTTTATATGGGGTTTGGAAGTGCTGGATTTTTCTCAATTAAAAAAAAAAATGCATACAATTGAATCCAAGTGTGGTCATAACTGTGTGTTTGACCCCCAGCCCTCCCAATAACTGACCAGTCTTCCGTGTATTACCTTACGTTTTAACCCTAAATTTGATATGAAGAGTGAAGAATTAAATTTTCATCGGTTTGCCCTTAAATCCCCTCAAAATATTGAAATTATGTTTGGTTGTGGTCCTCCTCTCCATTCCCATATTTAAAATGCATAAGACAAATGTTCAGTTTAATCACTGACTAATTTTGATTATTCTAATCAGTTGCAGTAAACTGTTTTCAAAGGTCGAGCACTACACTTGCCTCCTGACATGGAATTCCGGGGTGGGTTAAGTTAGAATTTCTCAAATACACTCCCTCAATACAGTAAGTAAAACAAGTACTACAAAGTGTCCATCTTTTGGAGGGGATGTTTATTCTTTGATCAGGCCCATAGCTGAGGCACACTGAGGCACACTGAGGCACACTGAGGCTGTTGCCTCGGTAGAATTTTGGGAAGGTACCCAACATTGAAGTAGGCAATACTAATGGAATATAAAATAAAATCACTAAAGTTTGTTTGTTTGTTTGTTTGTATGATGTTTTACGTCATTTTCAATGCATGTAAGTTGTAAACCAAAATAGACATGAATATATATTTGTTAAATTAAAATTGAAAATCTGGCTCGGGAATGCATTAAAATGCAGGAAATCACATGTAAAAAATATTCAAATCATCAGTTTTCTGGGGTACTTCTCCTCCGATCCCGCCATGAATGGATTTTCCTCGGTTTCATTGCTGGCGACGTGCCTGTTGTTTGCTTGTAAATGGAGATGCACTACTTGTGCATGTGAACAATCTGGCAAAGTTCAGAAGCAGGGCAGTTATACATGAATCACTTAATAAATATAAAATCTTGTCTTCTGTAACATAGCTGCATATAAAATTAATAAGGTCCTTAAAAGTAGATTAGCAGAAGAAAGCTTACACTTCCCTTGTTTTTTTCTTTGTAGAAAATGCACCTTTAATTACTGACCAATTGATTTAGGTTATCAATTTATGCAAGTCTCACACCTCTATTGCAACGTATCCGTAAAAGCATATCTGCAGACCTTTTTGTTGGATTACAAGTCAAAACTTGTAATGCAAACATTAGCCAGGTTGGTTTATCAATTTGTGTTGGTGTCGCACCTCTTTTGATCTTTACATAGGCGTACTGTATAACCTTTTGCAACGTACGTCCTTAAAAGCATGTCAAGGGAGATAATAATGATGTGAGACCTGTAGTCATTTTATCTTCAATTATCAGGCAAATTTGGCCATTATGAAGCTTTAGGACAACAAGATATTGCCCTAAAGTTTTGTTGTTGCTTCAAGTCCTGCCTAATGGATTATCATAGCTTGAATAAAGGCACATTACGTTATTTTAGTTAATTTTAATCGGCATTCATGCTTTTCAATAATACATTTTTTAGGGCAACAATTTTTATTTGGGCCCCATTGCAACTGTTTGGCAGTTGACTTTAAGTTGACGTCATGAGCAGCCTTTTTTTATCACTGACAACTGATTACAACCTCTTAAAAAAGATTTGTTTATTTTTGCTTCCTTGTTTAATAAAATAAATAAATTAACAGGGATATAAACATGATCGTTTCGAGAGTTTGGCATGTTAGTAGCGATGGAAGAAGGTAATTCTTAACTATCCTGCCAACAACAGCCAAATTTGACAACATGTGTACACTGTTTCTCAACCTACCAGTACTGACAATGAGGGATATATAACATTTTTCTTGTTTTTTTTTCCAATATGCATTTTGTAACATATTTTGAGAATCTAAACTCTATAGACACAATATAAACAGCTTTTAAACCAGCCAAGCCAAACCCCAAGTCTGAAGCGTTGAATTACGAGTTACCAACTCGTAATTCATCTTACTACCCATTTTTTTTATTTTGTTTAAGAACCAGTGAATAAACTTCTACTTTTAGTAGGCTGAACACATGGATATAGTATTGATTAATGGTTTTGTAGCGTAATTTTGCCGTTATTGTGGGGTTAGTTTCTTAGTAAATGTAAAAGATTTATGCACGTAACAAACATTTCAGCAGGCGCTTCCCAACCACTGGTAACTGCACTGTATAATTTTGATATTTTAAATGTGTTAAGCTTAATAAATTTTAACTTTCAAATCAAATGACTCGTGTTCTTTCTTTCTTTCCCCACCATTATAATAAACGTATTTTATACATTGGAATGAGAGAGTGTGTGAGAAGATATTTGTTGTTTTTGAGCAAATACCGTATCAGTTTTATTTTCATCAAGAATTGAAACATTGTGCTTTTATGATCCCTAACAATTTTGTCGGAGTTGGGGGCATATAGTCACTGCTTTGTCCATCTGTTTGTCCCGCTTTTGTTATATGAAGCATAGCTTGAAAACGTCTAATAGGACTGGAATGAAACTACACAAGTGTAGAGGGCTGTGCGAGAACGTGCAGAGCACATGAACCATAATTGTACATTTATTCAAATTAGATATGATTCCCCTTCGTAATTTTATTCTTATAAGTCTGAAGCATAACTTGAAAACTAAGAATGGGATTGGAATGAAACTTTAACATGGAACAAGAAAGGAAGTAAAACCAGCAATAACTATTTTTTTTAAATATAATCAACAATTTTATTTAAATACTACAATGAAAAATATTCACTTACAAAAATACATAAAATGGATCCAGGAGATTGCTGACATGCCAGATTATCGGAACCAATCAGATTGCAGATCCTGGCATTTGTTATGTACTATTTAATACCGCAACAAACCCACTACTCCAAAATCAACTGCACCTTTGGTGTAGTCGGTTAGAGCGTGGTCTACTATGTGTCTACTGAACTGAAGGTTCAGGGTTCGAGCCTTATATAATTTTTCGCTCTACTGGCTGCTTATGGGATGGCAAGTTGTCCGTCGTCCGTCCGTTGTCCGTCGTCCGTTAACTTTTGCCTTGTGAACACTTTAGGGCCTTCATTATTAATCGAATCTTTACGAAACTTTGCCAGTGTCTTTATATCAATAAAAGCTCGAACAAGTTCGAAAACCAGCCAGATCGGATTAATTTCACCGGAGTTATGGCCCTTGTTTTGCTGAAAAATGCCATATTAAGCCTTTTGAACAATCTAGCACCTTTATTGGTTATTTGATCTTTACCAAACTTGCACAGATTGTTAATATCAATGAAAGCTCGGACAAGTTCGAAATACAGCCAAATCGGATAAGTAACACTGGAGTTATGGCCCTTGATTTTTTTGAATAATGCTATTTTCTGCCTTGTGAATGCTCTAGCACCTTCATTTATTATTTGATCTTTACCAAACTTGCACAGATTGTTAATACCAATGAAAGCTTGGACAAGTTCGAAACTCAGCTAAATTGGATCAGTAACACGAGAGTTATGGCCGTTGTTTTTTTCTGCAATATGCCATTTTCTAGCACCTTCATTTGTTATTTGATCTTTACCAAACTTGCACAGATTGTTATTATCAATGAAAGCTCAATCAATATCGAAAAACAGCTAAATTGTATCAGTAACACTAGAGTTATGACCCTTGTTTTTTCCTGAAAAATCTCATTTTCTGCCTTGTGAACACTAGCACCTTCATTTATTATTTGATCTTTACCAAACTTGCATAGATTGTTAATATTAATGAAAGCTTGGACAAATTCGAAAACCGGCTAAATCGAGTCAGTTATACCGGAGTTATGGCCCTTGTTTTGCTGAAAAATGCCATATGAAGTCTTGTGAACACTCTTGCACCTTCATTTATTATTTGATCTTTACCAAACTGGCACGGATTGTTAATATCAATATAACTCGGACAAGTTTGAAAACCAGTAAATTTGGTCAGTAACACCAGAGTTATGGCCCTTGTTTTTTCTGAAAAATGCCATTTTCTGCCTTATGAACACTCTAGCACCTTTATTTATTATTTGATCTTTACCAAACTTGCACAGATTGTTAATACTAATGAAAGCTTGGACAAGTTCGAAAACGAGCTTAATTGGGTCAGTAACACCAGAGTCCTGGCCCTTCTTTCCTAAAAAAATGCCATATTCTGCCTTGTGAACACTCTAGCACCTTCATGTATTATTTGATCTTTACCAAACTTGCACAGATTGTTAATATCAATGAAAGCTCAGACAAGTCCGAAACCCAGCTAAATTGGGTCAGTAATACCAGAGTTTTGTCCGTTGTTTATTCTGAAAAATACCCCGTGTGGTTCCTGGGGGCCCCGTTTGGTCACTGGGCAAAGAATAGGGCCAATGCAGATCCCTTTGGAGGGGTAGGCAGAGGGGTAATTCATGTTCATTGTATCATTTTTTGTTCATGTACATTAAAGGTCTTCATCACGATCCCAGCAATGTTTCAGGTGCCATCTCGCTCACATCAAAAGAGCATTGGCAGAAAAACAGTAAACGTGGCTCCAGCGTAAATGGAGTTTCTACGAAAGAATTTCCAGATACTCTGCAGTTCAGGGTGAGAAGGTTTTAGGCCCATTTTCCATATTTTATCTCGATGTACATGGAGAATGAGCCTGGCATGTTCATGCCTGTTAGGCGCTATATAACCTTTCATGTGTTGGTGCACCTTAAAACCCAATTCAATTCAATTCAAATTCTGAAAAATGCCATTTTCTGCCTTGTGAACACTCTAGCAGATTCATTTATTATTTGATCTTTACCAAACATGCACAGATTGTTAATATCAATGAAAGCTCGGATAATTTTGAAAACCAGCTAGATCGGACCAGTAACAGCAGAGTTGTGGCCCTTGATTTAGTTAAAAATGTATATTTTGCCTAGTTAAGACGATAGGGCCTTCATTTTTCATCCGATCTTTACAATACTTTACCAGATTGTTAATAGCAATGAAAGCTCGGACAAGGTCGAAAACCAGCCAGATCAGACCAGTAATAGTGGCCCTTGATTTAGTTAAAAATGCTATATTTTGTCTTGTTAATTCGATAGGGCCTTCATCTTTCATCCGATCTTTACGAAACTTTACCAGAATGTTTATATCTATAAAAGCGCAGACAAGTTCGAAAACCAGCCAGATCGGAGCAGTAACAGTGAGTTATGGCTCTTGATTTAGTTCAAAATGCTATATTTTGTCTCGTTAAGATGATAGGGCCTTCATTTTTCATGCGATCTTTATGAAACTTTACCAGATTGTTAATTTTAATGACAGATCAGACAAGTTTGAAAACCAGCCAGATCGGGCCAGTAACAGTGGAGTTATGGTCCTTGATTTAGTTGATTTAAATCCTATATTTTGCCTCGTTGACGATAGGGCCTTCATCTTTCATCCGATCTATACGAAATTTTACCATATTGTTAATATCAATGAAAGCTCGGATAATTTTCAAAACCATCCAGATTGGACCATTTACATCGGAGTCATGGCCCTTGTTTTACTGAAATATGTTATATCTTCGCCTCATTAAGACGAAAGGGCCTTTATTTGGCCGGATTTCATTGAAACTTTGCAGGGATGATCAGTATCAAGCCTAGTAAACTGTTGTACATAGTCACCGTGTTCCAGTTGAATGATTTTGGCGGAGTTACAGCCCTTTAACGGTTTTAATATACAAACTTTGTTCTGACTAGTTCTCCTGAACCCCTGGCCGGATTAAAAGAAACTTTTTAGGGATGATCAATTCCATGTCTAGTTGTGCAAATCATCGCCGTGTTCCGGTTGAATGATTTTTGGCGGAGTTATGCCCTTCAAATGTTTTAATGCACAAGCTTGGTTCTGACTAGTTCTCCTGAACCCTTGGCCGGATTTAAACGAAATTTTTAGGGACAATCAATTCCATATCTAGTTGTGCAAATCATAGCCGTGTTCCGGTTAAATGATTTTTGGCAGAATTATGGCCCTTTAAAGGTTTTAATACACAAACTTTGTCTGATCTACTTCTGAACCCCTCGCCAGATTTCAGTGAAACTTTGAAGGGATGATCGGCACCATGCAAGCCTAGTTGTGCATGTCATTGTCGCGTTGCGGTTTACAGATATTTGGCAGAGTTATGGCCCTTAAAAGGATTTTGATACCACAATTTATTTCCGGGCTAGTTCTCCTGAACCCCTGGCTGGATATAGATGAAACTTGACAATGATGATCAGTATCAAGCCTAGTTGTGCATATCATCGCCGTATTTTGGTTTAATTATTTTTTCTGGCCCTTTAAATGTTTTAATACACAAACTTTGTCCAGATAAGTCTTTTTTGAACTTTTTGTCAGATTTTAGCGAATCTTGGCGTTGATGATCAGTATAAGCATAGTTGCACCTGCCATTTTCTGGTTAAATGAATTTTGGCAGAGTTATGAGCCCTTAAAAGTTTTAATACACTAACTTTGTCTAGACTAGTTCTCTTGAACCTCTGGCTGGATATCAACGAAACTTTGCAGGGATGATCAGTACCAAGCTTAGTTGCGTATATAATCACCATGTTCTGGTTGAATGTTTTTGAAAGACTTGTGGCCCCTTATACATAAACTTTATCTTGAGCCAGTAGAGCGTCCACAGGCCCTCTTGGGCCTCTTGTTTAAACAATACAATGTTAAGATATTTCAAATAATATTATACGAAACTACTGTGGTATAAATCAGATTGGTTCCGACAATTTGGCCTTTGAGGAGTACTCTGCCAGTATTTCTTTAAAATCCGATTTTCAAATAAAATACTTTTAATCCTCTCACAATATATTATAAATTAACAGCATCTAATATTTGCACTCTATACGAAATGTTCAATGAACCAGATACTCCACTTTGAATACTGATACTGAAACCAAACAACAACCCCAAAAGGCTGTATTTATACTGTCAGAATGTCATAGAACATTTAAAATATTCCAATACGATAAACAAGTTATTTTTAAATAACCGTTAGTCATATGATGCATCATAGCAGGTCATAGAAGCTTTAGAACATTTGAATAACATTGAATGAGTCATATTATGCATCACGTGATGTAAGCAATAATTTCGAAATTATTAGAATATTATATAAACACTGGTTGTCAATCAAAACAGTATGGCCTATAAATCAATAGTACACAACCCCAGATAGTTATATATGTGCTATAAATGGAAACAACTTGACAGCTGGATCAATAAACATGAACACCTATATAACAATATATACATGGGGGTATCATCTTTGTAAATCTTTGTAATTAACCAGATTTTTTAACCAAGTTTTCTTTCTGGTTATAAGATTGGCGAATGTTGTTTGGCGGGCAGCGGGTGGGTGTCAAACTCATGGTTTTCGCTCAAAAATATAGCAATGAGGTATTGCAATGTGAATTGCTGTGTAGGTTACAAAGCTTATATGAAAAGGAATTTTAGGTCATTGGGGTCAAGGTCACTGGCGCTGTCACTAAAAACAGATATGATTTCCGCCCTATAACTTTTGTTATGAATGAGATATTGCGACGAAACTGGCTGTGTAGGTAGCTTATATGGAAAGGAAGCTTTGGATTGGGTTTGAGGTCAATGAGATAATATGGACATGGTCGTTGTTACTTAAATATGGACATGGTCGTTGTAACTTAAATATGGACATGGTCGTTGTTACTTAAATATGGACATGGTCGTTGTTACTTAAATATGGACATGGTCGTTGTTACTTAAAATGGAAAACATGTTTCCGCTCAATAACTTTTGTTAGGAATGAGATTTTGTGGTAAAATTTGCTGTGTAGGTTACTTATGGAAAGGAAGCTTGTGATTAGTAATTATGTTGGATTTAATTCAATCGTTACGTGTTTAGTATCGAACGTCTATTTGTTCAAATAATGTAAATTTATTTAAATTTTGTCGATTTATTTAAATATGGTGCTAAATAATGGAGCTTTTGAAGCTAAATATATTGTTTACCATCGACGGCCCATATAATTCAACCATGGGTGTTGCTTTCCTGTCAGAGTTAATGTTAAATACAGCGATGATCGTTGGTATTCTATTAGTCTATGAAACACCATTTTAATATAGACTCTACCTTCAAATTACTGAAGCTGTCACTAATTCAACTGCGAGGATTACTAACGTAATAAAATTGAATTGAGAAGGTCAATTGTTTGAGCTATCAAACATTTCCGTAAATGAATTAAAGAGAAGTTCAATTGAAATGTACCGTTACATTTCTTCAATTGAGTTATTGTGGGGGATTAATTCAAATAGACCTCTCTGCAGTTGATGTTGAGAGCTTTTATTGACAGAAGGAATGTAACCATCTCTTCACATGAGAGGCACAATTTAATATCGACATCTCTTCAAGTCAATTATTGCTGGTACTCATCGAGAGGCATGTTTAATTTCCCATACAAAATAATTTAATTTATCTTAAGGATTGTTCAATTTTTTAATATAATAACAATTCATGTCGTGTAGGAATAACCTACTATGTAGTATGTCTATACGTCCTGTTTCTCTAAGGCTTCCGTAACGATTGCAAAAATATAAAAACCCTGATTGGAATGTATTTTACGGGTTGTGGTATCCAAATGTATTGCACTCTGATTCAGGGTTCGATCCTCAATGTGTTATGTTTTTGCCATGTTTCTTTGTATAAGACATCACCCTTAGCCTCGTCCGTCTGATGGGGACGTAACCTGGCCGTCCCGTATATCGGAGTATATCATCGAAGAACGTTAAAGAACCATAGGAATAGTAAATATAGGGCACGGCTCCCGGATTCCTATGTATCATTCCCCTCCCTCTTGGATGGCTCGAAATAGCATACATCGTGATCAGCGTCCCTATCCCGCAATCAACAGGCACATTTTACAACAGATCTACACCGTTTCTTCTAACAATGTGGTATATATATAACTGACATATTACGAGAATCCAAACTTTATAGACACAGCATATTAAACGACTTTAACCAGCTAGGCCAAACCCCAGAATTAATTATGCATATTCAATCACGTGTATTTAGGAACCATCGAATAAACTTATACGTTTATTTTATTCAGGGTCTTATATCAATATCAGTTGGGACTGATTCGAAACACCAGCGATACTGCATATTCTACAATAGAGTTATGGCCCATTTTTAATTAAATTAAAACACACTATATTTTGCCGCTCTAGCACCTTCGTTTTGCAATTGGTATCAGGGTGTTCTGGCAATATCGGGTTTTATTACATTTTTTCGGTGAAAGATTGGGATTTCTCAATGAAAGAATTTTCTTAATCGCAAAATTATATTAATAACTAACTCCGAACACAAAACTAAGTTATGACGTCGACGTCATTCGCCGAAAACGTTCAATAAAGCGAAGAATTCCGGTTAAAATCATGCACAAACTGATTTAAATGTAATAACTAGATTATTTAACTGCTGTATTCGGTTATCGGGAAAATTTTCACTCGATGGTAGGCATGTTTTGTTTTTTCACTCACTCGCAAACGCTCGTCTGTGAAAGAACCACACGTCTACCATCTCGTGAAGGATTTCCCTATAATCGATCTCATCAGTTAAATAATCTCTATTTAAACAGCTGAGTTATTCCACTCGTTTTAATTAAAAAGGCTGCATTCTACATTAACACTGTAGATCCTTTTTTTTATCAGACCGTCAACATATTTATATTAATAAATCTTGAACTCCTGTTTATATGAACGCCGACAATTTGGAAGGAGCTTTACGCGATAAAAATAAACATAGTTATGCGCTTGAATTTATTTACAAATGCATTGTTTTGGTTATTGAACACCTTAAGGCCTTCATCTTTCGTGCAGTCTTTAATTGTTTATATTAAGAAAAGCTTGAAGGTCGAACACCCAGTTATATCTTACATCCCACTAAACGCAACCGAGGTTTGACCCTTGCATCACTGAATGACCAGGGGAATTCAAATTTATTTCCTAAAAATTGTCCCGACTACAAAGCAGTAGTGTTATTAATTACTGGTCTTTTGGGACCATCAAGCACAATCTGTGTTCCTTTAAAGTAGAATATCGCTTAAGGCGGTGCTAGGAGGCGTAAGAGGGGTTGCGGATTATATGTTTGAAATAAACTTTACTTATACAGTAGGGGACGTAATAAATTTTAATTTTGGTAATTATAATCAGCATGAAGAAGTTATTATATCTAAAACTAGAAAATGACAAACGAACACTAAAAGAAACATTTAAAGAATTTCTCACAGAAAGAAGAGCATTATTTTCAGACCAATCATACCAAAAGGGCATTACTCAAATTTTTAAATTTGAAAAGTCAAGGTTTAAAATGTTTTATTTAGGTAGTTAATTTATCTGACCTATATCAATAGAACAAAAAATTGTATTATCATCAGAAAAGGCTGCATTAATTAATAACTCTAACACACTGAGTAATTTTACAACTGTATTTGACAGGCCATTGATATTAGACAAAAACAAACAATATGTTATTGGGCTGATAAGATTAATTCTAAGACTTACTCATAGTACAATACTAGCGAGGATTTTAATAACAAATTGACAAGATATCACAATGGAAAATATTGGAAAGATATTATTTTCCAAAATGGAAATTACAGTTATACTTAATTGCTGACTCGCCTGTCCAAATAATAATTGAATTCGATTTAGCAAGTTTCAAATGCCTAGTTATCATTCATAATAATTTCGTACTTGACTTACGGGAATCGAAATTTCACACCTTGATTGGCTTTGAAAAACATTCAGTTATTAGAGAAACTAAATTTGGAACAATAGTCCCAAACATAACAAGTTCTATTGATACTTTTTGATAAGTAATTCTATTGTTGATGGATCTTACTCGGATGCTATTTACGAAATAAGTACAGCCAAACTTACGAGGTCATATCCTTTTAAAGACGAACCGAGAACAGTTGGGTATTGTGAAGTAAATAAAACAATCTTTAACGGTATTAATATTTAAATAACCCACTTCGCTTGCAACAATATTAATCTTAACGGAGTCCACACATCATTCCGATTTGTTTTAAAATAATTAATGTAATATAAGTTATATATGGCACGTTAAAAAAAGTTTACAATGCTAGCACAGGAACATATGATTACGTTGTTAGAATGACGAGAGCTTGTATATTCGACATAGTTTTAAAAGTTGGATCAAAAATATTTAGTGAGTCTGTAAAAATCGCAGGTAAGAAGGCATTAGAAACTGCTGGAAACAAACCCCAGAGAGTGGTTCTAAAAATCTTGAGATGCTGTAGAAAAATGGCTGCTGATAAATTAGTTTCAGTTATGAAACCTAAACCAAAAGGTGAACTAATTTTAAAAGAATTTACGAAGGCTAATAATAAAACACAAGATGCAGCTGAAACTGTAGTTGATAATAACACTGAAGAAGATGTAAGTGCAAGAATTAATAGAATACTTTCTGGAAGAGAAATCAAAACTAAAAATAATCTAACTAATAGTATATAGACGTTTCGAAATGATACATATAATACTAGATATGAACATGTGTCTATTCAGTTAGACACCCCTATAACAAGGCCAGGAAATGCCACAAGACGGGTAAAAAGTGGCCACCAATTTACTCTAAATGACAGAAGTTCTTACTTTGATTGGTATAACGCATACTTTGAAATAAGTTTTCAAGTCAACAAGTTACTGATGGAGCTGCTTTCGGAGTCGATGGTAGAATTGCTTTAATTAACGACGCAGCTTCATTAATCGATCAACGCAAGTAAAAAAAATGGAAAAACAGTTTATGATGGAAATAATCTTTATAGATTTGTTAATGTCAAATGTTTGCTTGAAATGTCTGACGATTATGCAAAAACAACCGGAACAAACAAATCTTTTTATTTAGACACCACGGCTGTGGCAGAATCTCGAGATGATCAAGATGGTTATAATTTAGGATTTCCAGCTCGTCGTGCTTTAATCATAACTAATAAAAGAGCTCTATAATTCCACTAAACAAATGTTCCTTCTTTGAAGGTTTGAAACAAAAATGCTGCCTCCTAGTAAAATTCAAATTAGCTTGCAACTGACGGCTGATGATGTGTTCATTTTCAAAGAGCCTGGTGTTCTTGATGGTAGAGTAATTATTAATAACTTAGTTTTGTGAATATCTAGATTGATATTTAACTCAGATGGTTTAGCTGATGTTATGTCAAATCATATAACATAAACAAAGTGGACTTATGGCGGTGGACATGGAGTATATTTCTTCCCCATGTCGTACGGCGTATGGTCCGAGTATCTAATACAATTAAATGCCCCGAAGAAGTTTGTAAAACACCTCACCTTAGAAGTCAGGTGGTGATAGTCTTGTCGCAGAAGAGTTCTTAAATTACTTTATATTTGGAAAGAAGACCAGGGTTTAGATAATACAATTTTGCAAAGGTTTTACAAAGTTTATAGTAACGGTGACTCTGATGGAGTAGCTTTTTAGTTATACAAATATTACGAATATTAAAGTACTCAACTCGAGTCCAAGCTCTAGAAAAACGAATAAGTTGAGACACATAGATCCCATAAGAAGTTGCTCGGGGAACATCCCAATCTAAATGGGGATAATTAACAATATCAAAATTAAAATCGTCTCTCTTGTCAAGTATTTTGCTAGCTATTTCACCATTTTCAATGGAGAGATGTAAATCAAGAAAAGAAGCGTTAGTGAAAGACTCAACATGAAATCTCTTTCATAGCAATATGAAAACAAATCTGCGACAAGTGCTGCACAGTTCGTACCCATGGGGATACCAGCAATTTTAACGGTCTATAAACGGTCTATAATACGTGACGAAAAACTTATCAAACTTCTTGACAAGTCCACATAGTGTAATTGTCTAAACTGCCGTTAGTAAAAAACGCTTTCAGGCCAAACATGTATTATTTTCCATGGCGGATGTTTTTTTTGAATAAGAGCAATAAGCTTGCCTTTGATAAGATGATGTAATAAGGTTTTATATAGTGTAGAGAAGTCATAATTTCTAATAGATGAAACTTGACGTTTATTGCAAATTTTATCAAGAACGTCTCCTGAATGTTTTATAGACCAAAACAAATTAATCCCAGAGTTTTCATAAATGTTATCACAGTATTGTTTAACGTGATCTTTAACGGCAGTAAGACAAGATGTTAAAAGTTTAGATTCAGTAGTAATTTAATACGATTTTTTAGGATTTAATGGAACATTAAAAGAGAGGATGTGGAAATATTTTACAGCAAACAATACAAATACATATTTAGACCTGCTACAAAAAGTGGTTGATAAGTATAATAACACAAAACTTCGGAGTATTAAAATGACACCAACTGAAGCAAGTGATAAGAAGAATAAAGGAGAGGTGTATTTCAACATGTAGTGAAAGAAGAAAAGCATTCAGATTAAGCCAAAGTTTAAAATAGGAGACAAGGTTCGGATCAGCAAATACACTGAACAAAATTCCTAATTACTCACTTTTGTATAATAATAACTAATTTTCTTATTTTAAATATATTTTAGAATAGATATGTGATAAGTATTTTGTTTTGATCAATAGTTTGTAAAACATTTATTTTTTGTTTAAATTGTTACTTCTTTTGAGAGTAACCTTCCCGTTATATGAAAACATGAAATGTGCTGATAAAAGACATAACATGAGTCAAAGATCGCTTAAAGTTGTTAGAAAAAAAGCATACAAATTTGACCCATTTATCGCAGATTCTCCGTCTATAAAAAAAAATGAAATATGGATAATCTTAAATTACCTCCCTTTAAATTGAATATTGTTTGAAATTCAAGTAACTGTAATTCAGCGTTAACATTAAATATTTCGAACATTTCTTTTGCAAATGCATTTGTAGTGGTAATGCTAGTAAAACATGATGTCAAAATAATTTTAACTGGCATATTTTAGAATAAGGAACATCGAAAGCTTCACTAATTCGAAGTACTTTATAAAATCCTATATACCCAGTTGTATAAGTGTTGTAATTTATTTCTAAGAAAACGCATTGACTTAAAAGTTTTTAAATATGTTCTTGCAATCAGAGCAGACGATTTACACTCGTAATTATGGCAGTTTAACCGTATCTCTAATCAAGCTCAAAATACACAAAACAATGAGAATATTATTGACATATTCTTAGGTAGGTACTTAATATTTTGGTAAAGTGTATAAAAGAACGTTTGAGAAAGGTTATACTCCAAATTGGACTGAAGAATTTTTTGTTATTGATGAAATTCAAAACACCAATCCTGTGACATACAAAAATAAGATTATAAACAATCCAAAAAATAATGGAAGCTTCTATGAACTGGAAATGATAAAAGCAAAACAAGAAATATTCGGAATTGGAAAGGCAATACGGCGTAATTATAAAAAGAAACAAGCAATGGTTAAATGGAAAGGTTAAAGAGGATTTTAATAGTTAGGTACCGTTTAAGGATGACAAGCGTGTTTAAGATATAAAGAAATAAATATTATATAATATTATAAATGGTGTATACAAATGACAAACAAGTATTTGAACGTATCGAAAAACTAAAAACTAAATATAACTTGTACTAAAAATCTTGCAACAAAATTTGATTAGTGTGCTGACAATGTAGACAAATGTATAATTTATACAAATAAAAGAAAATAACAGTTGCGTTTGAGTGATATATTAAAAATGGTAAAAGGAATTAAAAGCAAGCTTGAAAAATTAAACCTTGATATATTGTGTACCACTATTATATAGGTCTAAAAGCAAACAATTTCCATTTTAAAAAATGATGACTGCATCGCTTTTATTGCTGGGTTTGCGAATAATTACTCTTTTTATCTCGTTTCCCTCCCGGGTTGCTGTTCTGGCTAGCCACATAACACCAGGTTTCTAATATGATAGTCAAAGAGAAATAGCTCCTACTTTCATTTTATGGTAAATCAATACGGGGTTATATCTCATAGCATTTTTCCAATACAATGGTCGAAGGAAATAACTCCTACTTCCATTTTATGGTAAAACAATACGGGGTTATATCTCATAGCATTTTTCCAATACAATGGTCGAAGGGAAATAACTCCTACTTCCATTTTCTGGTAAATTAATGCGGGGTTATATCTCCTGGCATTTTTCAATTGGCGGTAAATGTTTTAGTTAATAGTTAAAAGTATTTTTACAAAAATTAAAGCAAATTATAATGCTATTATTACTAAAAAAGAGTATAATAATGGACCTTTGGAAATGGCCGAGCACGACACATACGAAATATTGCAGTCTCGGTTTGATTGAGACTGTTTATGGGCGGTAGTGAAATATGCTAGCTACCGCTCACGCCCTCTAGCCCCGGGTTGAGCAGAACTCAATATTCATAAAATCAATAATAAACAATTTTAACCATCCCGAAGATGGCATGCATACGGCGGTGGACATGGAGTTAATTGCTTCCCCATGTCGTACGGCGTATGGTCCCAGTATCAACATGATTAATTTACCATATATTGTCACAACACAGTGCTAATTAGAATGACTAACAATGCATGTAAGTTGTTATTGCCATTATGCAAATTCGAAAAACCCATTTTAAAGTCTTGCTGCTGAGCGTACAGTATATAAGAGCGACCGGTATATAGCATAATTGGTCATGTGCCTGTGAGTGCCCGGTAAGCCTGGTGAAAATAACAGTTATTTGCTAATAGTTCGTAGTCTCGCAATTATGGCACCTAGTAGACGAGTTTCTGAGTAGCTTTAATATCCCTTTGACGTGGCTTGGAGTTAACATCAAAGCTTAATCGCCCGTAAGTTAATACAAACAAGTAACCTCTGGCTCGGCTTAATCGCCCGTAAGTTAATGCCAAAGATGTTCTCCAAGTTTACGAAAAAGGCTCAGGAAAGGTAATGGCTTCAGGTTGCGAGATGAACACAAACGCTGGTTCCTAATTGAAATCAGGCTAACCACATTAACGGCTGTACGCAGCAGGTTAAAAATAATTCGTGTACATCCGTTAATGTAAAAGGCATGAGCATGGCACGGGGATTTTTTTCCAAATATATAAAAAGAAACTTGATATATAGGTCTAAAAGCAGACTTTTTAGAATAGCTTCGACGAGAACATTGCGTTCTGGACACTACCGACAGTATCAATCGCTGCCAACTGCTTCCTTCCCTGTCGGTATATCGTGGTGAGCTTAGTTTATTCATATTTGGAAGTCAAATATGTTGAATATTTACTGAAATCACTTAATAGGTATTGCAAATTCATTAAATGGTTCAACTTGTTTTACATCCAAATATGGTAAAACTAAGCTCCGCCTTCACTGATGTTGCAACATGCACTGATAAACATGTGTTTTCACGGTCATTTTCATTTAGAAGAGCTTTGGGGCTTCACATTTAAGGAGAACAGTTCAAGAATAATTTAAGAATCTAAAATTATTCTTTGTCGACCAACGTAAAATCTAATAAAGCTTTGCTCATTGAGATGCTGCCGTGTATTAACACCAGAGCATGCATGGATTTGGGGATTTAGGATCGAGGCACCCCCTCTCCTTCCCACCCCTCCCTAAAATATAAGAAGTTATGGAAATCCAACCTTTTTTAATTTTTTAAGTTGTCCCCCACTTGTATCATGAAGCATATAAATAAATCTCATGAGCCTATATAGCATTTCTAATCTAAGTACTTGTCTCTCGTATTAATAGGATAGCGCTAAAAAATTAGATATAACTCGGGGGCGGAGGATCAATACGCACTATAAACAGTGTTATATTACAGCTGGCGAGGGACGAGTCATTGATCGTATATAGTATGATATTTGATACTTGTGCAAATTATCTATTGTGTCGGTTAATATTAGAGCAGCTGTGCGTGCTAGTTACCAAACCATTATCGGATAGTTATATTAATAAAAACATGTTGTTAAAGTTAAGGAGGTTGGCTGGGAAAGGACGTAGTGATGAGATTTTTTTTAAATTCATATTTAAAGCTTCTTTGGTATAACTTAGATTCAAAATTATCAAAAAAAGGCTATGTCACCACGCTTTTTTTCCCACTGGACGTAATTGAAGAAGGCACATATTTCTAAATTCAAAATTTCACTAAAAAGAGGAAAAATATAGTCATTGAACATTTTCACAATTGTTTTCATAACATTACGCTTATTGAAAAACAACAAATAATTTTCGATTGCATATATACGTATCTTTCAAATCATACAAAAACAATTGTAATCCTCATTCGTCTTTTTACTTTAAAAAGCAAACGTATATGGACCGTACCCCACCCACTTTTGTTTTTACCGAGAAATCAATTCAAGATAAAAAATTATGTTCTAATGATCAACTTTTTTTTAAATTTGTATATGTCAAGGTCCTTTGACATTTCTTTCAAAACAAGTAAAAAAATATATAGGTCACCAGGCTTCTAATGATTTTTTATTAAAAATTCTTTAAATTACACCCATTTTGGAGTTATTTTGACAATTTTAATGTAAAATACTGTACACACAATATTGACATGGAGATCGAAAATAAAATTAGCTCAGTATCTACCTTTATATATGTATTCCACTACTGGAAAACAAAAATCAGATTTATTGTATAGCAAAAGGATAAATTCTACTCAGAGCTACCCATACCCCCTATTTTGTTGACAACAAAAAATGATCACAAATGACGGAAAAAATATGGAAAAAAAAAAATTGCTTAAAATTTGGTATGTTACCATCTTAAATCCTACATTATATCCATATCTACTAGAATGGAAAATATGAAACAATTCTGTTGTCAAATAAAACTATGATTTAAAAAATAAAATGTTTAGACTTGAAGATGTCAAAACTTGACCAGCCAACATCCTTAAGGAGAGACTAGAGGCGACATGGAAGAGTGATTGGTATAAATCAAATGCAAATGAAACCCATCATAATCTGACAGATAACGGGGCCTATTGTTCGGGGCGCTTGTTTCCGCCAAAGGTTTTTCTGCAGTAGCTTGAGCAATCTAGATAATACGTACATGAATTATATTTCACCAGAACTGGTGTTTTTAGTGGCAAATCAAAATACCTTAGTTTTGAAAATCGGTTGAGAAATAAATATTTTACATTATAAATAACTTCAGGTAGGCTTCATATTTTGCTATACAACTTTCAGGTGTCTTAATTTAAAACTTCCAACAATTAAAAAACATTTTCAGATAAAAAAAAATTTTTTATTGTTCATGCGGCAGAATTTTACATTGAAACAGCCCCATCAAAAACAACTTTCGCTTCTGAAATTTTTATTTCTCAACCGATTTTGAAAAGTAAGGTATTTTTATTTACCACTGATAATGTCTGTTTCACTGAACTACAACATATTTAGGTACTCGATTAATTTTGTCCAAAAAAATCTTTTGGCTGAAACGAACGCCCCAAACAATAGTTTAGTGCATTTGCAACTGAAATACATTACGATGTTTTGTTTTGTTTCTTATTTGGAAGACACTTGTACTCCTTCCAGAGCGCCTTTAATCCCCTTTAAATCTAAGTTCCTGTATGTGGTAATAATAACCATAGCAACGGACGATAAATGAGGTAATGAAACTGATTTACTGTATTTACAGTTACAGGATTACGGAGGGCAATACATTCACTAGGCATATTTTTATGATGTTTCTCTCGATGTTGCTGACGCCGTTATTAATTTCGAAAGGTCAGCACATTAATAACAATATCTATTTACGATGGTCTTATGACATACAATGCCGTTCTTTCTTCTAATAGATAGAAGTGATAATTTCCCATGAACTCGACTGGTCGGTTTAAGGTTGAACAAGAAAAGTCATAGTATACAATCTATACTATGACGACGAGCGGCAATAAGGATAAATATTGTAGTATATATAGTATATACTGTACATGTATTTATTTTAATACATATTGTGTGTGTTTTTTGTGTAAAATTAATAGTGAGTTCAATTTGGTGTAGCAAAGGCAGAGAACTAATTGGAAAAGTAAAATAAAGATGAAATGTTTTTATTTGAAACTAAACGTGCAATTTAAGTACTTCGCTATAACGAAGAAAGCGCTATATCCGCTATTTTATACAAAGCAAAGACTTGAGGAGCTGGACGGCGAACTGCAAAAAAAACTTCGCTAAAACCGATAATTCGCTATAGCTGAGTTTCAGCTATACGTATTCTTAAAAGTCTGACTTTGACTGTAAATAATGTTTCACTGCGAACTTATATAAAACAAAACACACTCCGAATGTGTACATGCATGAATAATTACAATTTACATATGATAATAATATGATCAAATGTATATATTTTTAAGTTCATGCTGTACAATTTTTTTTTTATTGATGTGCAAAAATAAAAACTGTATGTACAACTCTGTAAGTGTACGGTCCCTTCCCTGCCAAGACTTGAACATGGATGTTTTTTCTCGAAAGAAAAGCGTGTTTCTTTACACTACAGAGATCGCCCAGCCATATAGCGTATATAGTAACCAGTGAAGCGTAAATTTGCTGTACCTCTCGTGTGTGAATATAGTTAATTGTAAATTCCATTTTCTGTATACGTTTTGAAATCGAGGTGAGGCATGTTTTTTTTTCTAATAAAATTCCAAGGATATTTTGTATACGTGTATGGGTTTGTTATAATGTGTGTAAATGTGATTTAGACCTCACCTCTCAAAACGCAAATAATCGGGAGGTGTTTCATTAAAGCAATGTTTTAGCGGAAGAGCGTGACGTCATAGCTTCTTTCTTTGTGTGTGTGTGTGTGTGTGTGTGTGTGTGTGTGTGTGTAGAAGCGCCACTTTTACTTCACACGTTCAAAGAGAGAGAGAGAGAGAGAGAGAGACGTTGACATTTTGGAGTTATGCAAGTAATTGTAAGTAGAAAATGTGTTTTAATGTGCATAAAATGTATAGTGTCTTCTATTGGACGTGTCATTGAGTTTTGATTGTTTGCCAATTTTATATAAAATCTAAACTCAATTTTTCTATCGCAATATTGAATTATAGTATAAATATTACGGCCGTGATAACCGCCATCGTCCTACTCTTACGGTTGTTCTATTTTTACCTGCGTGTCTATTAATAGACAATCTGCTTATTTTATGTAGGTCAATCCGTGACAATACCAACTGCAAATGTCTGCAAGCCTATGTTTAATTTGACACGTCCAATAGGAGACAATGTAAATGTATGCACATTAAAACACAGTTTTTACTTACGATTACTTGTATATGCCAAACTCCAAAATGTCAACGTCTCTCTCTCTTCGAACACACAGGGGTCCGGATCATGTGCTTTGTCGCTAAATACCAGTTGAAATCGAACAAAAGTGTCCTACATGAGTTGGGAAGACATCTGAGTCCAGCAGCCATATCATAGAATAGAACATTATACAAGGGTAATCACTTGGCATACAGGCAATTCTCACTAAGTTCAGTCTATGCTGAATATTGTTTTAATTAAAAGAGCAAATCATTTAACTCTACATGCCTTCTACAACCGTCATTTTGTTTCAATTGGCAGCCATATTGATCTGGTACCCGTCCCCTACTGCGCTCGCTATTCTCTCTTCGAGCGCAGTAGGGGAAGGATACCAGATCAATATGGCTTCTAATTGAAACAAAATTTGACGGTTGTAAACAAAATAGAAAATGTAGCTTCCATTGAATTAACTGGTAAGGAAACAATTAGCATTAATTATCTGCGGTGACGACTAAATGATCTGTGGTCTAGTTTCGTACGCAACTGCCGTTAGAGTTGTTGTTTACAGAGTGACTGCGTTTAGGCACGGGGTCTTCCGACTAAAAAATTTGACCAGTTTTTCAACGTTTCGATGACGATTTCTCAGTACTGTATTGAGCGATATTAAAATATATACCAATGTTGGACACCTTGAACATTTGGGTATAGAAGGCATGTAGAGTTAAATGATTTGCTCTGTTAATTAAAACAATATTCAGCATAGACTGAACTTAGTGAGAATTGCCTGTATGCCAAGTGATTACCCTTGTATAATGTTCTATTCTGTGATATGGCTGCTGGACTCAGATGTCTTCCCAACTCATGTAGGACACTTTTGTTCGATTTCAACTGGTATTTAGCGACAAAGCACATGAGCCGGACCCCTGTGTTCGAACATGTAGAAGTAAACATTTAATGGCCGCTTCAGCGCTCAAAAAAAAAGAAGAAGCTATGACGTCACGCACTTCCGCTAATACATTACTTTAATGAAACATCTCCCGATTATTTGCGTTTTTCCCAGTGAGATCTAAATCACATTTACACACATTCTAACTAACTCATACACGTATACAAAGCTTCCTTGGAATTTTATTAGAACAAAACATATTTCACCTCGATTCCAAAACGTATACAGAAAAGGGAATTCACAATTAACTATATCCATACACGAGGGGTAGAGCAAATTTACGCATCACTGGTCACTGTATACGCTATATGGAATCGCCAATTAGGTCAAACCTAATCTCAGTAATAGAGCGTTCTAATGATTTCTATACACAGTAATAGTTAACTGAATTTACATATTCATGAATAATAACGCTCTATGAAAAGAACGCCTTGTTAAGGGCTGCCCATTGCGTTTAAAAGTGACAGCGGGGTAAATCTTTAATGGTTCACCAAAAAAGAACAAATATGAACTACTGTAAAACAGAGTCCAACAATGGCTTGCCTAGAACGTATTATTGGTATAAAAAGTATTGCCTATAACGTGTAGTGGGTATAGCTAGAGTTTAACAATGAATGTCTATTACGTACAGTGGGTATAAAAAGAGTCCAACAATGCATTGTCTGTATATAACGTGTCTGTATATAACATACCGTCGGTGTTGCTAGAGATTAGCACTATATTGTCTGTTGCGTACAGTTGGTATAGCTAGAACCCAACAATGCATATCTATATATAACGTGTCTGTATATAACATACAGTCGGTATTGCTAGAGTATAGCAATATATTTCTGTTGCGTACAGTAGGTATAGCTAGAGCCGATCAATGCATTGTCTATATATAACGTGTCTGTATATACAGTCGGAATTGGTCGAGTATAACAATATATTGTCTATTACGTACAGTGGGAAATGCTAGAGTATAACAATGTATTGTCTATTACGTACAGTGGGTACAGCTAGAGCCCATCAATGCATTGCATGTATATACCGTGTCTGTATATAACATAGAGTCGGATTTGCTAGAGTATAACAGTGTATTGTCTATTGCGTACAGTGAATAGTATGACCCTGTGTTGTCTATTACGTACAGTGGGAATTGCTAGAGTATAACAATGCATTGTCTATTACGTACAGTTAGAATTTCTAGAGTAAAACAGTGTATTGTCTATAACGTACAGTAGGAATTGGTAGAGAATAACAATGCATTGTCTATTACGTACAGTGGGAATTGCTAGCTTATAGCAATGTATTGTCTATTACGTATAGTGGGAATTGGTAGAGTATAACAATGCATTGTCTATTACGTACAGTGGGAATTGGTAGAGTATAACAATGCATTGTCTTTTTACGTACAGTGGAAAATGCTAGAGTATAGCAATGTATTGTCTATTAGGTACAGCGGTAATTGTTAGAGTATAGCCATGTATTGTCTATTACGTTCAGTGGGAATTGGTAGAGTATAACAATGCATTGTCTATTACATACAGTGGTAATTGCTAGAGTATAGCCATGTATTGTCTATTACGTACAGTGGGAATTGGTAGAGTATAACAATGCATTGTCTATTACGATTACGTACAGTGGGAATTGGTAGAGTATAACAATGCATTGTCTATTACGTACAGTGGGAATTGCTAGAGTATAACAATGTATTGTCTACTACGTACAGGCGTTGTAAACATTCTCACCTCTCACCTCTGCGGGTTCGAATCCCACTGGGAGCTCGACTTGTAAGTGAGGTACGGATGGCGGGAGGTGTACAGTACTGGTTCTATCCAGGAGAAGTGGGTGATCTGCCTTCACCACAAAAACAATCGACCGTCATATATAACCTTATATGTGTTGGAAATGACGTAAAACACCATACAAACAAACAAACAAACAAACTACTACGTAGAGTGGGAATTGCTAGAGCATAACAATGTATTGTCTATTACGTACTGTGGGAATTGTTAGGGTATAACAATGTATTGTCTCTGTTACGTACTGTGGGAATTAGAATCTCATCAGTAACCTATTGTCAAATACAACTGGCTGCAATTTTGTCTCCACTTTATCAATTGTCGCAAATAACTTGTGGTAATCTATATCATTACATCTCATTATTGCAAAGGGCGATCAGATAAATTATATTTCATCTGGTAAGTTGCCTTTCCCGAATTCCCTTTAGGCTATAATAAAATACATAATAACCAATCAACTCGTCACATAACCAAACATATTGTGTCCTAATTCCTCTACTGTAATTTACGAACAGTTCACGGTTTGACTAGTTTCACTTAAATGATAACCGCCAATCTTGATTACGGTCAGCTTACATCGATGACAGTTCAGACATGTTATCAGTTGAATCAGGATGCAATTTATTTATTAATATCAATATGTGAGCTTGTTGCAGAAATGCTTAAATTTTATATTCGTAGAATTTGATCAGGAATATTTTATTTTTAAGTATTTTTATTGAGTTCAGAAATACGAAAATTTGGAATTGTTCATTACAATAAGAGACTTGTATTTTATCTCTTTGATGATGATTTTAGTTTCATTTCAAATTATGAATCAACACATCACTATTTTAGAAAATACAAAAACAAAAGTCTGCACGTCCCCCTATTACTTATATATTGACTTTTTTTCAATAGAAAATGGAGAAATCATTAGTAAAATGTATGACAAGACGGACACTTTTAATTTTGATATTGTTAATTATCCACACTTAGATGAGCATTTACCTCGAGCTACTTCTTATGGGGTCTATGTTTTTCAAATTATTCGTTTTTCTAAAGTCTTTAGTCGAGTTGAGGTCTTCAAGATTCGTAATCATTGATGTGATTTACAAACTTTGTCAGATCATTGATCATAGTATCTTTCATACAATCTTTATATAACTTCTGAAAAACGTGTATCAAAGGCGGTTATTACCCTATCAATTTGCAATGCACTGCATGTTTAGTGGTTGACCCATTTATAGCTTAACACTCTGTTTTTTGCTTTGATTGTTGACAGATTGTGGACCCTATAATGACGTCTACCTTTAATCCTCAAAGGACGGTAACGTTTGTTGTTTGTCTTAAATCTTGTCTTGTCGTACCTTAAATGGTTTGTTCTTGTGTTGCTCTGACTTTTGTCAAGTCAATGAGGCCTTGCTTTGTGACTTTCTAGGCATTTGTTTTTATATTCATATATACATGATCATCTATGTGTTGTGCTTATATTGCCTGTAAACGCTTCCTTTTTTCTTGGAGAAATAACCTGACGGGGATAACTTTATTTACACTGCCCCGTTGCATTGGGATACAAACAGGGTAAGAGTGAGGTTTAGTGCACCCTAGAACCTGGTTTAAACCCCCATCCCCCATTCACCCAAGCGACCGTTCCAAGGCGGTACTCCTATTGTCAACCCGTTTGTGTTTGTGATGTCACATATAATTGTTGTTTGCTTTCTAACTGAGTGCTTTCAGTCTTGACCTGCTGTTTGTTTAAGTACATTACTTGTTTGACTTAATACTATTTTTTTCCAAAACAAGTCATGTTAAACAACAAGCGGTCAATGACCTTGAAGCTCTACTGATAGGTTTTGATAGCTAGATCAGCATTCCTGTGAAGTTTCATGAAAATCTGTCAAGTAGTTTCAGAGGAGTAGTCGCTACAAGTATTTCCTATATAACTCTATCTATGTAAAGAAAGCCGCTGGCAGCAATGTTTAATGTTGAATCAAAATAATTTTCAACAAGGACCAACATCATGTCATGCTGATCATTTTAGAAAATGTCCCATACCAATATCACATAGATTTCAGAAAAGTAGTCGCTAAATATTTTTTTTAAATCTATTTTTACCCATGGTGGCCATCTTGCATTTCTGGCCGACCTGAAATTTTGCTAGGATCAACTAGACATGAAGGGCAACATTTCTGATAAGTTTCATGAAAATCGCTACAAGTATTTTTTTATATAACTCTATGTAAACAAAGATGGCCGCCGGCAGCCATGTTTAATGTCGAATCAAAATGACTTTCAACAAGTACCAATATAATGTCATGCCGATCATTTTAGAAAAAGTCCTATATCAATATCACTTATAGTTTTCAAGAAGTAGTCGCTACAAACGTGTATTTTTTTACAATACATCATACGTTATTTCAATTGTTATCGGGATAGCCACTGACTGTCATCCCTCATACTATTATATGCAATGACCTGTAAGAACTAGAGTCAAATTGTTCTACCACGACCGGTTTGGAAACTAGTATACAAGTTTTATGTGGGCGTGGAGTCTTTATATTTTGCACAGCTGATCCTAAACCATTGATGTAGAAATGCATACTTTGAAACAAAACTAAAATCATTAAATAGATACAATATACGAGCGAATAACTCCATTTTCATGATCAAATCTAAAACCTAGCATTTCGGAACGCGATAAAATCCCTTCAAACCAAGACAATTCTGCTCAAATTCTACAACATACTCTTAAAGCATTTAACAAAAAAAAACACACAGTGATATTTATAAATTGCAATCCAGAATTTAAAAACAAAACAAAACATTTCTTACTCGCACCAAACAACAGGATATCTCTGAACTGACCTAACCGTGATCGAGATTGCCGGTTGTACGATTTCTGGCTTTCTGACATATGTATCTATTTCCAGAGTATTTATATAGCCATATTAGAACATTACAACGTGTTATGATAACTCCAAACAAAACCACATAGTGTTATAATAACAATAACACAAACTATAGCAAATATGGTTAAAAGTTATAGCATATATTGGAATAATAACTATACACATAATGTAATAACTACCTTTTTATTAAAACAACACAATTGTTACGATAATTCCTTCGACTAACAAATACGGTCTGTGATTCGTTTATAAAGATGTATACCTTCATCGCCTTATTTGCCCCTCTCTCACTCTCTCTCTCTCTCTCTCTCTCTCATTTAATAACGTGTAAAACCAGTCATCCCAGTAAAGATCCATCAGGCGAGTCTGTGAGCACATGTATATTGTCCATTTTACTCATCTTTGGAGTGGGGTGGTTGATGAAGGGCCCTGTTAATTGCTACAACCTTGTCTAAGATGAGAGAAATCTTCCCATCAATACTCTCCACTTTCTCTTCCAGTGTTAGCTGTCTGTATTTTAGCATACGCATAGACTTATTAGTTTCCGTTTGCGATTTCCCCATCTCTACCATAGTAACAGAGGTATCTAGGAGTTTACGCTGAGCAGCCCTGATCTCCCGTATATTGTAAACTGCGTGCAACAACTTCCTGTGATGGGACACGATTTTAGCATTGTTTGCATTCGTCTTTTTATACTTATATACAAACCAACCGGCTTTCATAACATTGGCAGATTCAGCACGAAGTCGTTTACCTAAGTCAGCATCTATCACGAAATCGTGAACATATTTTTCGGCTCGAGAGAGCTCTAGACGGTGGGCAAGCACTGCTACAACGAGGGCGGTACAACCCGCCCCCAGCATGCCGGTTAACACTGCTATGCCCCTCCCACAATGCGAGTTTGGTACAATGTCTCCGTATCCGACAGTGAGAAATGTCACTGCTATTAACCACATGCAGTTAAGAAAACTGGAGTGTACGTGGTCTCTGGTACCATCTTCATCATACATTTCACATAACCGCAACGCCCAGCTTGATGACAATAGTGACACTAGCATTATTATTGACAAAACATATTCGGGATACACAGACATCAAATATTTAAAAACAAACCGGAAGTTGAAGTGCATTCTATTTAGCGCACCTAGTCCTTGCGATAACATGTCCTGATAGAGGCGACTATGCAGCATAATTGCTCGACAAATGAGATAGAATCTGAGAAACATGGACAGTGAGAGAATTACATCAACTGGCACGACCATCACACGCGAGCGTTGTCGCTCTGTCACAGTTCCCGACCACGCGCCAGGTACTGGATGGAGACTGCATATAATAAATTCTACAGCTATTTTAACGACTCTGTCTATAGACAATGCCAGTCTAACATCATCCACGCCGTTGTCAACAATGAATAACTGCACGTCCAAGTAGTGGTAAATACCCAGAAATACAAGTAAAGTCACCGTTGATGCAGTGATAAACAGCTTTAAAAAGCACGACATCAGTGATGTCCTACTGACTATACCCGCAGCGGTGAGTTCCGTCTCCAGCACCATAAGTCCTAATCCAACAAAAGCCAAGCACAGTGACGCGTCGCAAATCCATTTTCGTCTCAGAAACAAATCTTTTCGTTTCGCGAGCATCTTCCCGATGGTTTCAAATCTGAATCGTGGTCCTGGCCCGTCAATCTCGCTAATATTACTCATGTTACTGTCGGAATAAAGTTTACCCCGATCATTCAATCTGACCAGCGGTATTCCGGGATCTTCGATTATTGTCGACATCTTATCCGTTTGATAATAATCGCACTACACTATTTTTAAACACTAATTAATCTTATTTGGTGAAAAATGAATATATCACGTTGAAACCCTCCAAAACTATCATGAACATCCAGCATACCTTAGCGTAAAACTGTGTTTTTTATTTGTTTTGTTTGTTAAAACTGTTTTTCTATTTATTCCTAAGCCAGCGACCGTTAGTTGAGATCTCTACGCTCTAAGTGCCAAATCTGGAACCCGTTATTTTACCTACTTTGCTCAAGTCGGGGTACTCGTTCCATATCTATTATTTATATATTCAACACATACTTCTAACAAGCGTAATGAAACAAACAGCAATAATTGCAATCAGCCGCTTTTGTTACAAAAATCTATCATTATGATTTTCTATTCTACGTTTACCATTGTTCTTGCAGTTTTTTTCGGCCATAAACAATTTTTGTACAATTAGCCAAATAATGTTGACCAGTTTCAACAAAAGCGTTTATATATTTATTATAGCCCTTGTATCGATCACATAATTCCCCTGACGTTTTTGGTCTCTGGATACTTTTTGACTGTAGGCGTAATTACACTTTAAAACAGAATAATCCTAGTCACATTGCGTTTGTGCTTCCGTGGTGTATTAGTCAAATAGTGCCGAATACAAATCGTTTCCCTGCCTTACTAGTGATACAATATGCCCACTTTTGATTGCTTTTTGTTATTATTACCTATAATTCATCCGAATGATGTATTGGGAACATTTATTAGTGTTTGTTTGAGATATTTAAATATAACTGACATAGACAGTAAAGCGAAAGTAGAAATGGGTTAAATCTGTCTGTGACGTGTCGAAAATGAACGTGACGTCATTCAACAGATTGGCTTTTCCATACATGATACATGACCCCCTGTTTTTATTGCATTTTTATATTGGCGGACGCTCGATCGTTTGATTGATATGTGTTTTACAATTTTCTACGGAGTAAAATGCGCTTTTTTGTCTCTTCACATACATTCGTCCTATATAAAACGAAGAAAGAAATATCACCTGTAGGGTTTTGCCATTTTGTTCATTCCGTTACACGTGCCTGAGTAATCTGATTAAGATCAGTAAGTGCTCTATATAACCACCTCTGCTCATGCGCTACCTCAGTCTATTTCCTGGCGTAAAACGTGTTCAGTCGTGCTTCGATGTTTAGCTCTGCTTTGTAGATTCTTTTATGTTTGATAGAAGTAGCGCTTCCACATAAGGAGTGCGAAGACGACGTATGTTGTAACCTTAGTGGTGGTTCGGAACCGATCAAGAAAACAATCGCGCCACATGTTCGTCAAAGCAAAAATGACACATTGAGCGTGGGTGGCGTTGTATCACACCAGATGGTTAAGGGCATACAAGGAAGAGTATCGCACACCTTTTTATGTTAGTAAACAATTTAGGGACTATTTGTTTTTGCCTAAAGTGGATGGGTTTACTTTCAAATAAATATGGGTCTAAGGCAAAGACACCATCGGAGAAAAAACATAGGGTTTCACAAGCAACCGTTATTTTTTTTTTTTAAGTAAATGTTTTTTAAAACTTGTTTTCAATAACAAACTGCAGCACGGTATGTCATTATCGCTACTGCTTATCTACAACACGATTGGGAACATTATTAGCTAATCTGATGGGTAAACAGACTAACTGGACAGTGCAATCCAACGTGTTCGTGATACGTTTGCTGAATTAACAAAAGTGCTGCATTATGTCTTGCGTACCGGCGTTAGTAATCTTTTCTTTTGTGTAAAACTGAAGCCCACATTACCGGTTTGACTGATATCAAGGTTACATTTTGCTATGCTTCAACAGGTCATGTCATCACTGGTAATTTTGATATTGTTGATAAACGTATTCGGTATTTGTTTTCGAAAGATCCTAAATATAGATTACCTTCAATTATTGATTTTAATGCCTGTCGCGCCTAGATCGCCCACTTCATTGAAGATTTTAGTACAAAATGGTGTCGTAGAGAACATGCGGACCCAAACTCACTTTTTACCTGGAAAAAGTCAATTATTAAAATTATAGATACACGTATTAACTTTTATAACGCTAACCCCTCTTTACTTTCTCCGAGACCTAGGTTTTCCTTTCGTAATTTAAAATCGGGAATTCAGGAATTTCATAATAAATTTGTTTTAGTTCCTGCCGAGTCCATGAATACTTTTATGAATTAGGTTTTATCTGCGAACCGTTGAATCCAAAAATAACATGTACAGAGTATTTACCAGACGGATTGTTGTTACGTTTTTTTTGTGATAGGACATGTGTGTGAATATATGTATATACAGTGTAGAGTGGGGAGCGAGACATAACAGTCACTTTTCCGTAATCATGTAATGCCAAAATTACCAAGGTCAAGGTCATATTTTGCGTTATTTACACAAAACTTAACCTTAGTTGGTTAACTTAATCTTGTTTAGGTAACTAAACCTCAGTTAATTGTTAACTTAACCTCAGTTAATTGTAAGTGATTGCCCCATTTTCTTTGTTTGATACTTGTTCATATGTATTGTTGGCATTGGTGGACATCACTGAACAACAAAACTTACCAAGGTCGAGGTCATATTTTGCTTATTTTCCCCTTAACTTTGGTTATGTAACTTAACCTTGGTTAGCTAACTTAACCTCAGTTAACTTTATGTGATTGCCTAACTTTATGTCTTTGATATTTGGTCATATGTATGGTTGGCATTGGTGGACATCGCTGACCGACAAAAAAATACCAAGGTCAAGGTCACGTTTTGCGTTATTTACCCTAAACATCAGTTTGGTTAGGTAAGTTAACCTTAGCATTTTCTGATAACTTTAATTTCTTTGTTTGATACTTGATCATATGTCTTGTTGGCATTGGCGGACATCACTGAAGGACAATAATTACCAAGGTCATGGTCATATTTTGCGTTATTTTCCCCAAACCTAACCTTGGTTAGTTAACTTAACCTCAGTTAACTTTATGTGATTGTCTCACTTTATGTCTTTGATACTTGGTCATATGTATTGTTATACCCACGCTCAACGAAGTTTAGTGGAGTATACTGGTGTTACCCTGTCCGTCTGTCCGTCTGTCTGTCGGTAGACGCAACATTGTCCACTCCATAACTCCTCTCCTCCTGAAGCAAATCACATAAAACTTCATGCATGGACTGCCTGTGATAAGGGGGTGCCCCCTATTGATTTTGAGATCAGTAGGTTAAAGGTCAAGGTCATCATGACCTGATAATGAAAAACATTGTGCACTCCATAACTCCTCTCTCCATAAAGCAAATCTCATGAAACTTCATAGGTGAACTGCCTGTGGTGGGAGGATGACCCCTATTAATTGAGGTCAGTATATCAAAGGTCAAGGTTACCAATACCAGATAATGAAAAATATTGTCCCCTCCGTAACTCCTCTCCACCTTAAGCAAAACTCATGAATCTTAATAGGTGGACTGCCTGTGATGAAAAGATGGCCCCTTATTGGTTTTGAGGTCAGTAGGTCAACGGTCAAGGTCACCATTACCTGATCATGAAAATCCCATTCCACTCAATCTTTACTCAAACAGAAGAATGGGGAGAGGGGTGGGTGCTGGTAGTGGGGGTACAGTTCTAGTTGGCATATGTGGACATCGCTGGATGACAAAAAATACCAAGGTCACGTCATATTTTGCGTTATTTTCCCCAATTTTAACCTTACTTAAGTAACAACCATGGTTAGGTAGCTTAACTGCAGTTAACTTTATGATTGCCTGACGTTATATCTTTGATACTTGGTCATATGTATTGTTGGCATTGGTGGACATCGTTGAATGACAAAAAATATCAAGGTCAAGGTCATATTTTGCATTACTTTCCCACAACTACACCCTGGTTAAACCACTTAACCGCAGTAACCTAACTTCTTATGATTACTTCGCTTTTATTTGTTTGATACTTGGTCATTTGAAGTGTTGTTTTTGGTGGACATCATTTAAGCACAAATTTAATAAAATATTTCATATGCGGTTTGCCGCGGTGGGCGAGACACTCTCAGACCGAGGTCTTGTTTATTATTGTTTATGAGCTAAGATGGCTGGATTAAGCTTTCTTGCATACCTGATAAGGTTATTTACATGGGTGATGGAAAGCCTGATCTTACACACATGGGGGAAGATAAGTCTTGTGTATATATGGTGTTTATACAGTATACAGTACTTTATAAACAGTTATATATAGTGATCTAGTTCCGTATTCACTCGCGAGACATGGACGCTGGGATATAGAAGAGGAGTATGACGAGATGTCTGCTAGCGACCTCCACTAGGTAATTCACTTTTTAATTTATAACTGTCTATAGTGTAGTCTAATTAGTTGAATGTAACGGAATGAAATAAACTTATAAAACAATGGTTACAAGTTTTCATTTTATGAATGTAATTTCACTTTACATGTTTTAATTTTTTGAATGTAGTTACACTTACCTGATGCTACCAACACGCCTCTTCTCAAATAGGTTCTGGTGGAACAATTTTACGCCAAGGAATGACTAAAGTAGTGCTTGCGCAGAGGTGGTTATACGCAGCACTTGCTGACCTTGATCAGCTAGACGCTCTATGACAGATTGAACACTTAAAATGGAGATTAACCATACTGTAGATCGATCAGGTAAGTGAAACTACATTCATCAAATTAAAACGTGCATTCACATTTAACAAACATCTTCTTTTGTATCAAGATTCAAAAGCTTCGATGTATCGATATTGTTAATCCAATGGTTAAATGTACATGGAGAACATGGATTGATTGATTGATTGAATTAGATTTTATAGTCGCACCAACAGCTAAGGTCATATGGCGACTTTCCAGCTTCCATTGGTAGAGGAAGACCCCAGGTGCCCCTCCGGGCAATTTTCGTGCACGGGCGGGCACCTAGGTAGAACCACCGACGTTCCGCAAGCCAGGTGGATAGCTTCCTCACATAAAGATTCCTAGGCCCCTGAGGGATCGAACCTGCAGCGGTGAGGGGCAAGTGATTTGGAGAACATGGATGAAATGTAAATAAAAACGTGCAAGGTGACATAAACATGATGGTTTTAATCGTATTGGAAAAACATTCATTATCCTTCCAGATCGCTTCTAATGCCTTTAAACTTGTTGATTCTAATGTGTAGAGGAAGCAATAATAACCATAGCAACGGCCAATGAGTGAGGTACTGAAACGGATTTGCTGAATTTACAGTTATAGGATTGCACTGGACAATATGTGTTGGATTTAAGTTATACACACTATACGTAATAGGCAATACATTGTTGGACTTAAGTTATACCCACTATACGTAATAGGCAATACAGTTTTGGACTTAAGTTATACCCACAATACGTAATAGGCAATACATTGTTGGATTTAAGTTATACCCTCTATTCGCAATAGGCAATACATTGTTGGACATATGTTATACCCACTATACGTAATAGGCAATACATAGTTTGTAAGCGTGCGTTCACTTGTTATATTTTATAATGATCTTTTCATATACATTTATATATTTTCTATTTATATATTTCATTATTTCTATAGCAAATCTCAGTAGCAACGTTTGTTTACATGTAACAACTGGAGACCATATAAACATGAACATATGTGTTTTATTTAAAAGAGTAACATCTTACCACCCAAAGTCAGTATTTTAGCCATTATTAAAATTATAATCCTTTAAAGTCCGTTAATGTTTTGTGATAGCATAGTACATTTGAACATTTCAAATGCTTTACAATGTGTCCTTGCATAATAGCATTTCATTTCATGAGTATATCTTCATTTACAGTCATAAGAACAGCCATACCTTTCAGTTACAGTTGTTAAATAAAACACATATGTTCTTTTTGTACATGTGCTCCCTTTATTATTATTTCACCCAGTTGTCTTTTCTCTAAATAAGACCTTATCATTGGATGATTTTTAAAAGCAACCCAATTATTGTAAAAGGGCTTCATAAAATGGCGTCTGAGTATGGTCTTCTTGGATTGCATGTCGCTACAACCCCTTTTTGTTCAAGTATGCAATATTTAAGGGCAGAAAACCAATACTATAATCTTCCGGGAGATTCAGGCACAATAAACCGATGACACCCGAAAGATACCGTTTACGGAAATCGACGAATTTCGCAATTATATATGGGAACTAATATCATAAAAGGTTGGGTACGATAAAATATCTCGTGGATTGATCCCAATAAATTTCGTTGGAGATTGTAAAAAGAAACTCACACTTGATATAATGAACTCTATTACAAATTACAAATGGCTGCCTCCATTATAAGACTTCCGGTTATAAAATGTAAAATTAGATATAATTCCACCACGTGTTCAATATGGATAATCCCATCGTTCACGTGTTAAGTGATCTGTAAAGTAGGTTATGTCTCTCAGGCGACTTAAGGGCTATTGGTCAGCCATCTTTGAAAAGAAAATCCAAAATGGATGAGGTATGGTGAATTGAAATTCTCATCCAAATGCATATTATAGGCATGAACATTGTCAATGATATAATAGATGACATTAATGCAACACTATTGATGTGAACATAATATCAGAAACAATATTTATTTGGCAGAAATAGTATCCTTTATATTCGAAAAGTTTAGTGCAATTTTACTCTAAGATGTTTTGTTTTTTATGTTAAATAAATTTGTCCATAGAATTGACCATTTATCTAAAAATGGCACACGAGACATCATTTCTAAATTAAATACGGCATGTTATCACATCATCCACATTTCAAAGTCAATCATTATAAAAAAAAACAAGCTATTCTTTCAATGGCATGTACTTTCAAAATAATCAAAATTTCAATTAATCATACCCTATCCATTTCGGATTTTTTTTCAAAGATGGCTGACCAATAGTCCTTAACCAAAAACGTTCTTCTTCCCATAACAATATGAAGACAAAAATCGAAACGGCATCTACAACCATTTTGCTTGGTTCAGTTTATTTCGACCTAGAAACATTTGTTATGCTAGAAATCCTTTCTAATCTAGGAGTATTAAACGCCACTAAAGTAATTGTCTCTCGCTTTAATAGGATACAGATATATAATTAGATATAACTCGGGGGCGGAGGATCAATACGCACTATAAACAGTGTTATATTACAACTGGCGAGGGACGAGTCATTGATCGTATATAGTATTATGATATTTGATACTTGTGTAAATTATCTGTTGTTTCTTTGTGTTATAGAGCAGCTGGGCTCACTAGTGACCAAACCATTATCGGCTAGTTATATTAAAAAAAAAGAATATTGTTAAAGAGATTAGAGGCGATCTGGATGAGTGATTGGTACACAGGAAAAATATCTACGCATGAAATCCTTATGTTTTACATATGTGATACATATGCATTTCACATATGTATTTGATATGAAAGTAATACATATGTAATCCATATGAAAATATATTTTACTAAAAAATATTAAAAATAAAAAAAGGATGTTAAACCATTTACTACCATATTCTACCATTTTTAGCTCTACTGGCCAAAGGATCACTTTTCGTCCGTCGTCCGTCTGTCAACTAGCAATTTTATAAAATCGACATCTCCTCTGAAACTTGAAGGATTTTGATGAAACGTCATCACAATGTTACTTGGGAGGGCCCCTCTCAGATTTGTGTTTTTCGTGGCCGCCAGTCATCCACGATGGCCGCAATGGCTAAAACTAGGTCAAATTTAAGGACATTTCAAACGACATCTTCTCCGAAACCAATTATTCCATTCTTGTGAAATATCATAAACATGTACCTTCGGTTGGACTATCAACTTAAATCACAATGATCTTTGGGATAGTCCCTCTCAGATTTATCTTTTTTCGCGGCTGCCAGTCATCCAACATGGCCGCCATGGCAAAAACCTAGGTCAAATTTAAGGAATGTTCAAACGACATCTCCTCCGAAACCACATATTCCATTATTGTGATATACTATAAACATGTTCCTTGGGTTGGCCTCTATCAAGTTTGTGTTTTTCGTTATCGTCGAATAATCAAAATGGCCGCCACGGCGACTCAAATTTACATAGAGTTATATAGGAAAAGGCTAAAAATAACATCTCTTCTGAAACCGCTTGAAGGATTTTGATGAAACTTCATTACAATAATCTTTAGGATAGTCCCCCTCTGAATTGTGTTTTTCGCGACTGCCAAGATGGCCGCAATGGCTAAAATTAGGTAAATTTTAAGGAAATTGCAAACAACATCTCCTCCGAAACCACTTATTCCATTCTTGTGAAATATCATAAACATGTTCCTTGGGTCTATCAAGTCTAGCCTCTATCAAGTTTGTGTTTTTTCGTTATCGTCGAATAATCAAAATGGCCGCCACAGCGATCCAAAATTTACATAGAGTTATATAGGAAAACGTTAAAAATGACATCTCTGAAACCGCTTGAAGGGTTTTGATGAGACTTAATCACAATGATCATAGGGTTAGTCCCCTCAGATTTGTGTTTTTGGGGCATCCATGATGGCCACCATGGCTAAACTTAGGTCAAATTTAAGGACATTTATCAAACGACATATTACCACTTATTCCATTCTAGTTAAATATCATATACATATTCCTGTTGTTGGCCTCTATCAAGTGTGTTTTTCGTTGTCGTCAAATATTCAAAATGGCGGCCACGATAACCCAAAGTTTACATAGAGTTATATATAGGAAATATGTTTCTTGTTTTAGCCTCTATCATGTTTATGTTTTTGAATCACATCATACCAATAGAGCGTCTACAGGACCACTTGGGCCTCCTGTTTAAAAAAATACTTTATGTATTTCAGGTAGAAGAATTTCATATCAAATACATATGTATACATTTCATATGTGGTACATGTGTATTATTTCCACATATGAAAGAAACATGCAAATAATAAGAAAGTAATACATGTGTGGCACATGTCACAACATTTGTCCTGTGTAACAAACCAATTGCAATTGAAAGCCATTATAATTTGCTTCAGTTTCATTTGCAAATTCATAAAATTGATAGGCAATAATTAAATCAGACAGATCATGGTTCCCAATTTAATACATTTATAAAATGAATATACAACTGAAACAGTTTCAACAATTAATTGCCTATTACGCGTAGTGGTCATAGAGTCCAACTCTGTATTACCGAAAACGTATAGTGGGTATAGAGTCCAACACTGTATTACCGAAAACGTATAGTGGGTATAGAGTCCAACACTGTATTACCAAAAACGTATAGTGGGTATAGAGTCCAACACTGTATTACCGAAAACGTATAGTGGGTATAGAGTCCAATACTGTATTACCGTAAACGTATAGTGGATATAGAGTCCAACACTGTATTACCGAAAACGTATAGTGGATATAGAGTCCAACACTGTATTACCGTAAACGTATAGTGGGTACAGAGTCCAACACTGTATTACCGAAAACGTATAGTGGGTATAGAGTCCAACACTGTATTACCGAAAACGTATAGTGGGTATAGAGTCCAACACTGTATTACCGAAAATGTATAGTGGGTATAGAGTCCAACACTGTATTACCGAAAACGTATAGTGGGTATAGAGTCCAACACTGTATTACCGAAAATGTATAGTGGGTATAGAGTCCAACAATGTATTGCCCATTACGTATATTACGTAGGTGTTTAGATACGTGGTTAATCGTTCCTGTATTTTACATGTTGTGGGGAAAGCTTTAATATCATATTTCGCTAACCTCAACTTATATGCACGTCTGTTATAGCAGATATATAAACAGAGGGAGCGGAGAGTAAGATGCTGGAAGCAGGCAGTATAGTTAGGGTTATGTAATCATTATGAAAAAGTAAGGGTGCGGGACAAAATGATTATAATGTGTTAATAAAGATTTGAGGTATCGTTGGACTATTGAAGACATATATATATATATACATGTTATGATATTACACCATAAGTATTGTTCTAGTAAACGATACGCTAAATACAGTAATCCCGGTATCACATTACAAATGTGTAAATGGAAACTCCATTACATATATAGAGGATCTTAAACGAGTTCCCATTCCATATAAGATTTATGAAACGAGTTATGAATTATTTTTATTTTAATGAGCCTTTTGGCGAGTTAAAATTAAAAATAATTTATAACGAGTTTCATAAATCTTATATGGAATGGGAATGAGTTTAAGATCCTTTTTATCACATAACATTGCAATCAAATTAGTAAAAAATAATTCAGATGGAAATAGAACCGCCAAGACGTCAGACACACTTTAGCGCCAAAACGTCATAAAATATGTGACGTCATAACGTCGCGTCTCACACATAACGTTGCGTATAAAAGAGTTCGCGTTTTACCTCTTTACAAAATAGTAGTTTACGCCGACTTTTTAACAAACCAACAACAATGTTTTGTATAACGTGCATTATTGTTATAAGTTGTCACAAATAGTACGTTTATGACTCAGATCTGGTTGAATTTGTAATAAATAAAAAGTTTCAATTAATAAACTTGCGTAGTGTTACAGGTTTAACTCAACCAATCAAAATCGTTCCAGGTTGTATTACACGTGTGTCATACAATAGAATATTAAATGGGTGTTCGACACTGCTAACAAGGGACGTTATGTGATAAAGCCCAGCAATGTATTGCCTATTACGTATAGTGAGTATAACTAACGTTCAACACTGAATTGCCTATTACGTATAGTGGTCATAGAGTCCAACACTGTATTGCCTGTACGTTTAGTGAGTATAACTTACGTATAACTATAGTCCAACAATGTATTACATATTACGTATGGTGGGTATAACTATAGTCCAACAATGTATTGCCTATTACGTATAGTGGGAGTCTGACAATGTATTGCCTATTACGTATAGTGGGTATAACTATAGTCCAACAATGTATTGTCTATTACGTATAGTGAGTATAACTATAGTCCAACAATGTATTGCCTATTACGTATAGTGGGAGTCTAACAATGTATTGCATATTACGGATAGTGGGTATAACTATAGTCCAACAATGTATTGTCTATTACGGATAGTGGGTATAACTATAGTCCAACAATGTATTGCCGATTACGGTTAGTGGGAATAACTATAGTCCAACAATGTATTGTCTATTACGTATAGTGAGTATAACTATAGTCCAACAATGTATTGCCTATTACGTATAGTGGGAGTCTAACAATGTATTGCATATTACGGATAGTGGGTATAACTATAGTCCAACAATGTATTGCATATTACGGATAGTGGGTATAACTATAGTCCAACAATGTATTGCCGATTACGGTTAGTGGGAATAACTATAGTCCAACAATGTATTGCCTATTACGTATAGTGGGTATAACTAGAGTCAAACAACAATTGGGAATCAGTAACCTATTGGCAAATACAACTGTGGCTGCAATTATATCTGCAGTTAAAGGGGTTGATGCACTCTTTTCAAACAAGGTTTATTTTAAAGGGCTCTGGAAAACTTGAAAAAAACTGAAAGAATTATCAAAATGCCATGAAAAATAAAGGATATAATTTTATGACCTATCGAAAATTTGCAAAGAAACATAATTGGAGGCGTCCATCTTGGAAGGATGACGGCATCGCGCCTTTTTACCATTAATGGCATATTGAGAAAAAGTCTTTTAAAGCAAAGAAAATAACTGAAAATGACAAATAAGCATACAAAGTATACTTTTTACATCTGTATATTTATTTTTAATCAATTTGCAGTGATTTTCTTTACTTTAAAATATATTTTGTCAATATGACATAAATGGTAAAAAGGCGCGATGACGTCATCGTTCCAAGATGGCCGCCTCCATTTATGTTCTTTTCAAATTTTATATCTCCTTTTTTATGGCATTTTGATCATTCTTTGAGTTTTTTCAAAGCTTTTCAGATCCCTTTTAAATAAATCGTGTTTGAAAATAGTGCAACCTTTTAAGCAATTGTCGCAATTATCTTGCGGTAATTTATGTCATTAAATCCCATTACTATGAGGGACGATCAGACGCATTGTATTTTATCTGGTAAATTGGTGTCCTCAAATTATATTTATGCCATAGTATAATAAATAATAGCAAATTAACGCGTCGCATGACAGAACCCCGAGATGAACATGTTCATTAGTTTCTTTTTTTAATCTACTAATCTATTTTGTCCTATTTTCTTTACTTTAACTTATGAACTGTTCACATTTCTCTTCACTTACCCTTGCATATGTATCATGTCCCACAGTATCTCATACTGAAGAATAATAAAACGCGTTATGATAACTCCTAACAATAACACATATTGTTATAATAAATACAAACATAGTGTAATAACTCCTTTATTAAAACAACACACATTGTTATGATTACTCCTTAGACTAACACATACGGTGTGATTCATTAAAGGGACACATGGCAATCTTGATTTTTTGAAAACTTGCGGCGTCCCGTTAGTTTTTCTAAATAACATGCATTATTTCAATCATTAATAATAATTAAAAGAATAGTATAAACCGAATAGTGTTTGTATATTACGGACTTTTGATAATACTGCATCAATAATATATTTCACATTTGGTAAAATAACATAGTAAATTGAAAAATCTAAATTTTATTTAATGATATGCAAGCAGGTTTAAAGTCAAAATGTTCCTTGATAAATACGTAGAGACGCTAATATTGATGCTTGATAAAAACTTCAAGATTGCCGTGTGTCCCTTTAATAAAGTGTGCACGACCACCTACATTACTTCATACAGATCTTATATATACACATATTCACGTTTAAAAGCGGTTGTTTTGAGTCCAAAGTGGCAGTTTCTAGATAGTGTTCTTTCCACTAAAATTTACGAATGGCTCGATTCATATTATTAATTTTCCTGGTTGTTAGGGAGTTCCGCTTGCATAGAATAACCTGCTTTAACCCTTAGCATGCTAAGGGCGACTACAATAGATTTTTCGTCCATTGTAAACTCAGATCAGCCGCAGGCTGCTCATCAGTCGATTCTCCATCCAAAACACCACTTTGTAACATAAATGGAATGGTCTAAATTTAAAGAAAGGAGAGTCCATTATACATTCATAGCGGGCTAAGGGTTAAGTCATGCGAGAACAACGAGAAGCCAATTGCCACTGACTTAACCACAGTGTACCATTCAAATTGACGACTGTCTGTGATCAATACACGGCTTCATTCATGTTAAAGGGACACACGGCAATCTTGAAGTGTTTCAAATGGGTGTCTCGATTTATATATCAGTACCAGTTTTACTTTTACCCTGGTTACATTTAATTAAATCAAATTTGAAGTATTCACTATTTCGTCTTACTATACTATAAGTTTTAATATATTATTGGTGCAATAATATCAAAAAGTAATAATATGCAAAAACAAATTGCTTAATACTATTCTTAAAATTAATATTAATGATTGAATAAATGCAAGTTATGCAGAAAAACTAGCGGGACGCCGTGAGTTTTCAAAAAATAAAGATTGCCGTGTGTCCCTTTAAGTCTGTAACCATTGTCGTTAGTAATTTTTGTTTATAGCTTAATAAATGTGAAGAAACCTTTTTTACTACGATTGCCGGTTATCATTTCTAAACTAATTTATCACCATATGTGCTGTTCTCTCTTTCTCTCTCTCTCTCTCTCTGTCTCTCTCTCTCTCTCTCCTTCTCTCGTTTAACAACGTGTACTTTCAGTAAACTCATTGAAACAGTTAATAACCGTGTCCATCCATAATTATTGTCCATCTTACTCATCTTTGGAGTGGGGTGGTTGATGAAGGGCCCTGTTAATTGCTACAACCTTGTCTAAGATGAGAGAAATCTTCCCATCAATACTCTCCACCTTCTCTTCCAGTGTTAGCTGTCTGTATTTTATCATATGCATAGAGTTATTAGTCTCTGTTTGCGACTTCCCCATCTCTACCATAGTAACAGAGGTATCTAGGAGTTTACGCTGAGCAGCCCTGATCTCCCGTATATTATAAACTGCGTGCAACAACTTCCTGTGATGGGACACGATTTTAGAACTGTTTGCATTGGCCTTTTTATACTTATATACAAACCAACCGGCTTTCATAACATTGGCCGCTTCAGCACGAAGTCGTTTGCCTAAGTCAGCATCTATCACGAAATCGTGAACATATTTTTCGGCTCGAGAGAGCTCTAGACGGCGGGCAAGCACTGCTACAACGAGGGCGGTACAACCCGCCCCCATCATGCCGGTCAACACTGCTATGCCCCTCCCACAATACGAGTTTGGTACAATGTCTCCGTATCCGACAGAGAGAAATGTCACTGCTATTAACCACATGCAGTTAAGAAAGCTGGAGTGTACGTGGTCTCTGGTGCCCTCTTCACCATACATTTCACATAACCGCAACGCCCAGCTGGATGACAATAGTGACACTAGCATTATTATTGACAAAACATATTCTGGGTATAAAGTCATTAAAGATTTAAACACAAACCGGAAATTGAAGTGTATTCTATTTAGCGCACCTAGTCCTTGCGATGAAGCGTCCTGGTAGAGGCGACTATGCAGCATAATTGCCCGACAAATGAGGTAGAATCTGAGAAACATGGGCAGTGAGAGAATTACATCGAGGGGCACAACCATATCACGCGAGACCTGCCCCTCTGCCACAGTTCCCGACCACTCGACTGTGAAAGCGCCTGGTATTGGATGGACACTGCATATAATAAATTCTACAGCTATTTTAACGATTCTGTCTAAAGACAATGCCAGTCTTACATCATCCACGCCGTTATCAACAGTGAATAACTGCACGTCCAAGTAGTGGTAAATACCCAGAAATACAAGTAAAGCCACCGTAGATGCAGTGATAAACATTTTTAAAAAGCACGACATCAGGGACGTCCTACTGACTATACCCGCAGCGGTGAGTTCCGTCTCGAACACCATTAATCCTAATCCAACAAAAGCCAAGCACAGCGAGGCGTCGCAATTTCGTTTTCGTTTCAGGAACAACTCTTTCCGTTTCGCGAGCATCTTCCCGATGGTTTCAAATCTGAATCGCCGCCCCGGCATGTCAATCTCGCTCATATTACTCATGTTACTGTCGGAATATAGCTTATTCCGACCATTCAGTCCTACCAGCGGTATCTCCGGATCCTCTATTATTGTCGACATCTTTATATATCCGTTTGATAATAATCACACGATTTTAACCACTTATTTAACGAAACATTAAACATTATTATGTATCACATTGCTATCTTTAAACACACTTTTGAAAATCCAGCATAACTCAGGGTAAAACGTTTTAGTTTGAACATATTGAAGTCTTCTTTATATTAAACTGTTGTGTATTTATTACTTGCGTTGGGTTATGTTACTGATGTATCTCTACGCTATAAACGCTATATCTGGAATCCGTGTCAGTCCTTTCATATTTCCATTTCTGTGTTAACTCGTTCAAGTCGGTACTCGTTCTCGTTCCATATCTATTAATGATAAAATCCACAAACATGTGTAACAAGGTTAATTAAACAAATACCAATGATTGCTATCAACCGCCTTTGTCACAATATCTGACATTAGGAATTACTTTGCTGCGTTTTACCATTGCTATTGTCGTCATTTTGGCCATAAACAATTTTAGAACAATAAAACCAAATAATGTAACTGTGTCCAACCAGTTTCAACGTCGTCTATATAGTTATTATAGCCCTTGGAGATTTTAACTATATCGATCATAAAATTCCCCACGCTTAATGGTCTCTGGATGCATCTCGACAGCAAGGTAATTCCATTTTTATATGTTATATTATCACGATCATAAAGCTAAGGTGATATCCGATATTGTTCTTCCAATAATTGAAGGTATATGAAAGAATGTAAAAAAACAACAACGTAAACTGATTGAAAGTAATATCCCAGTGGAAAACAAATAAATACGTGTTCAACCAATTGAAACTATTACACTAGAGCACTGTTTATTTATCCGTACAGAAGTCTGTAGATTTCATACATACTAAATCAGTTATTCCATTTGTTCTTCTATTCGGTAGATCATAATGTGCGTGACTAGATAGCCGATACAATGTATCTCTCTCTCTGCACATAGCATCTGTAGCGAGGTAAATGTGATATTGACAGAACCGTTTATTCTGCGTTGTATATTGTTTCAAATGTGTTTAACTAAGATCATGTTAACGCCGTAGACACGACTTTCTTTGATAGGTCGAGTCACTGAAAACTAGAATTGTTTTTCTTTTGCAGAATTCAAGCCTTGCTTTAGTTGATACGCGTCGTCACAGTATTTACTTAATATACACATCATCGGAGAAGCCTTGGAAGGTTATTGACTTAGTATTTAATCATCCCCGATAACTGCAAAGTTGAATTTCTTTGCAGAATTCAGCAATTACTTAAGTTGATCAGCGTCGTCACAGTAGAAACAGTATATACATTATTGGAGAAGCTCTCTAAGGTTATTGACTTCGTTTTTAATTTTCTCCGATTACATTACTAATCATTCTCCTCACCAGTGCTCCGTTGTCCTCATCAGCGGTACTGTAATCCTCTGTCAATAAAATATTTAGCAGGGAAAACCGTTTTTATATCTGCAATAGACACCATGCTTTCAAATATACATCTAACTGTACTGTCGTTTGTTGCGTATTTAATTAGTCTACACTGGCGTTGATTAAACATATAGAACACTAACGGCTGGTGTTACTATCGCCGACTAAATAGACAACACTCATGTCATTATCACCCCCAGCAACAAACGTTTCGTTAAACTTGTTTGTATTTCCTGCCATGCAGTTGTTTGTAGTCTGCAGAATATGGAACCGTGGAGATAAGGCCGCGCTCGTGTTTTCTAGAGATAAAACATCTAATTGGAAGCTACAAGACTTCGTGTGTCACCCTCAATCAAACGTCGTTGCGTAGTCGGATGCAATCTGTCAATAGAAATATAATGCGTGTTAGTGAAATAAGATATTGCAAGAACGTAAACGAGGGTTCTGTTTGTGCGTAGGCGTACATCCTCACTTAATCAATGGTTTAATAACACTTTATACTTATGTAGTTTCTATATTAACCGACTTTGTCTATTAACGTTTTCTAACGTTTTCTAGATACTAAACGGCGAACAATTATATAATTGTATGGTTATACATGTACATGTATACTTTTTACCTAATTATTATGTATTTGTTCGCTTGTTGATATAAACATATAAAGTATACGGGTTTTTCTCCGCAATAAAACGCTGAGACCAAAGATTCGTGATACATACACCACCATTAACCATATCAATATTCATAAAAATCACCCACACTGCCATACACTTTATTGTCTTACAGAAAACGATACAGTTTATTTGTAGTGGAAAATAAATAAGCAATTGTAATTCTTAAGTATCGGCGAGTTTAGATTAAAGTGGACTGCTCTACCAAAATTCACTAGCTCGATCGAAGCCAATATGTTTTTGATTTGGAGACACTGTCAAGATTTCTAGTTGCATACATGTCATTGAACACAAATAGATTACACGTTGTGTTGCGTGGTAGCATGGCAGGCATATAGGGATCTCTTTGTTCATCAACTGGTGTGTACATTTTCTGTATATAAGCTAAAGGACAATGCCTTTTTTTCCGGAAGGGTACATAACATTTCCATGTTTTCATATTTCTTAATACCGTGCTTCATACATAACACATTTGTTCCATTAAAATTGTTGTTCTAAACATTAAAATGTCCTTTTACTTCAGTATTCTCTATTTCATAACATAGTCTATCATATGAATTATTTTTACGCCGCTATGTGATACTTTGTATCATAGTTTTCTTGTTGTATACTTAGTCTATAAGAATCTTTCATATGCATCTGGTGAATATCAAAAATTCCAATACAAGGAAATCATGTGACTGTTTTATCGGAACCGAGGCTCTGTCGAGTTTCTGATTAAAACTCTTATATCGATGATTGTAATATCCCCATCTACCCATGATACCCACGAATTTTTCTTGCATACCAGTTTGTGAGTAGACGTCAACTATTAATATTTTGTATGTTATTTACACATTGACATCATTCTTGATGCGCATGACTTGTGCAAGTTCAGATGTTCTAGTACTCCTGTAAAACTTGGATATCCTTAAACAAATTGTATCGTTGGTGCTTTCAAATCGATGTCTTCATCTAAGTGTAACAAAACTGTAATTACAATCATTTTTATTTCGTTAATTTCACGTTAACAATAAATAATCGAGAGCATGTTTTCACAAATAAATGATAACCATCAGTATTACACACGGGACAGCTTCTAACAAAGGCGTTTGGATATCATTATCAACTTTGATGACATCGGTAAAAGGAAGCTAAACGAACTAAGTGCATTTCAGAACAACGCCATTATGCACTTAACATGTATCAATAAAACATGCGTAAGCGTGTTTATATATATATTATATTATTATTATATATATACATGTATATATATATATATATAGATATTATATGCAATTAATTTGCTGCATTATACTATTTGCCCACACGACGGCTTACATCATGTTTATCACACAACTTGCAGCGTGGGAGTGTAATAAAGCCATGAAATGCATATGCAAAAACACTAGTATAATTCATACGCAAATCGAAGGGCGAATCACCTCTTGGTCTTTTCGTTCTGCTCTGTGTGTAACGTCGATTTCCGTGACCGTTTAAACTACCAGGGTACGGAAATCAACGAGGCAGTTCCGCTTGCTCGGTGTGTAACGTCGATTTCCGTGACCGTTTAAACTACCAGATTACGGAAATCAACGAGGCAGTTCCGCTTGCTCGGTGTGTAACGTCGATTTCCGTGACCGTTTAAACTACCAGAGTACGGAAATCAACGAGGCAGTTCCGCTTGCTCGGTGTGTAACGTCGATTTCCGTGACCGTTTAAACTACCAGGGTGCGGAAATCAACGAGGCAGTTCCGCTTGCTCGGTTTGTAACGTCGAATTCCGTGACCGTTTAAACTTACCAGGGTACGGAAATCAACGAGGCAGTTCCGGTTGCTCGTTGCGGTACGGCGAAGACCGAAGCACCATATGACCTCATCATACAAAACTTCTAGCGGCTACTGTTTTGCCACTGACAGTTCCAATTGTCAGCACTTCATGTGAGTGGTGTCGCATTCTTTTTTTATTGTGATTGTTGTTTGTTTTGTATGCGTGTATTTGGTTAACTGTGTTCTGTGAATACTACATTTTCTTCACATTTGGGCAGCTCCATTTTGACCCATTAACACATCATATTAGGTTATATTGGGACTGTAACCTGAAACGGAGAGGAGCTGAAGATTCAAAAACAGACATGCCTCCACCAGGGAGCAAACTCAAGCGAAAGGTTTGTAGCTCTAAAGCGCAATAATGTATCCACTGAGCTACCGAGATCACTTATAATTGGAACGTGTTTCAACTGTATGTCGAGTACCATCACTGACTTGTGATACTCTAAAAATCGTTAAGGATGTGTATGATGTTACATTGATAACAAATTGACTGGCAACTTTCCTATAATATGCTTTCCCAGGTGAATGACTTCAATAGCTCTTCAATGGTTGCCAGTTAGATGATATACAGAAAACTTCCGACAAATTGATAACTGTAATATCATTAATCAGCGTTTAAATGAAATATGCATTCTATGTATGGAACATATATATTGCTTATGGATTGCAAACACACGCACTATTTGCTTTAATTGCATTGCTCCATCTAAAACATAATAAACCTTATCCGAGTGAAATTTAAATATATTTTGGATTACCATGAACATACATATACTCAGTACATTTAAAAACGCAACATTTTTGATCTTGCAATTATTGTATGTTTAGTCTTTTTAGTTTTTATTTCAAATCAAGTTTGATTTTATGTTAGTAAACAAGCATCTTTGTCCCAAAGGTTAACATATGGCGTTTGACAGTTGCATACGATTTGCTCTACTTCTTTCAGTTAAAACGCATTTTGCACGAGGACTTCATTTCCACTCTAGAAAATGAAAAATACTAAGTGTTGCATTTTCAAATGTACCGAGTGTACGAGTCGTACATGTTCACTTGGTGGTTTTGAAATGCCACTCTATACAGTAGTTCTGTGACAAATGACATCTGTAAGATGATATCTGACTATATTGTGACATCTGACTGTATTATGACATGTGACTGTATGATGATTCTTGCGCAATAAAGAATAGCGTTGTGTTCTTTGATTTTGGAAACGTTTAATAACTGCTCATGTATGGTTTCTGTTGCAGGTCAGAACACAGTTCAAGATTGGAAAAAAGACAATGATTAGGCGACAATGACAGAGAAATATGACAGAAAAGGAATATGAATTTAGGTTCAAACTCTGGGGTGAAAGCCGAACATATTCCTTTGCCTGACAATATAAAAAGGACTTGACAACAAACCAATGTTCGTGTACTTTTGTGAGCACAAATAAATAAATTTCACCAATAATATATGTTTTGCATAGGGAAGTGGTCTTATGCGTTCCTCTTTAATTGTACGATGACCGGACAGGCTGAGGACTCTATGATGACGCCTACCTAAAGCCCATTGGGTCGGTGGCGTTTGATGTTTGTCTATGATCTTTCTTGTCGTGCCCTTAATGGTTTATTCTCTTGTTGCTCTGGCTTCTGCCAAGTCATTGAGTACCTTCATTGTGGCTTTCTAGGCTATTGTTTTGTTTGTATTATAATTACACCAGCATATTTGTGTTTTACTTATATTGCCTATTGATGCCGCCTTGTTGGTTAGAGATTAGATCATGGCGGGGATTTCTTTATTTACACTGTCCTGTTTTAACGGGATGACAGTTGGGTAAGTGTGAGGTTTGGTGCACCCTAGAACCGGTTTAAACCCCCAGTGGCCTACTTTGCCACTGGCCGTTCCAAGGCGGTAGCCCTATTGTCAACCCTTTTGTGTTTGTGATGTCGTTTGCATTTATTCTTACTTTTGCCTTTTTGTTTGTCTGTTTGCGTGTTTGTTTCTGTGTTTTGTGGTTGACTGTCCTCCTTGAATGCTACTTTCCCTGTCCGATCTTTGTATATTTCTTTATATAACACAGTCAGAAAGAGAGAGGAATACCAAGCATACGGCCAACGGACGACGCCTCATCTCAGACATTCTCGTGGTATTCATCCAGTTGACCTAATGGGTCTGTTCCGTTAATTTATTGGATTGATCGTTGGTTGAATGGTGTTTTCAATCCATTTTAGGCTATATAAGAGGGTTCATTTTTTCATGGAGGCAGACTACCCACTTTTTCCTGGGTATATATCCGTAAGAATCGACACTTTCTCACTTGCAAGTCGAGCTCCCAGTGGGACTCGAACTCGCAGCAGTGAGAAGCGAGAAGGTTTGAAACGCAGTGTATTCACCATCACGGCCACCGACACGATTTTACAATAGTTATAATGTAATGTTATATGGTTCATTTCAGTTCGTACTGAATAAAGCCATCGTTTAATTATGCAACTATTAAAATACCAGTTGTATTGTATTTGTTTCGCTGTGCTATTAGCTGATATAAAGCTGGCTAGTATATCACTCTAAATATAACAGTTCATCTGTTCCCGGCTATATAAATACAATTGCCTGACAACATCAACTCAATGAAATATTGCTGTAATGTTGTTTTTACATTAGATTTATTTAAAACAACTGTACCGATATATTACCTTTCTATAAATCTTATAAAAGCAATATTATTTTTGAAACGCATTTTAGAATTTATTATTTAGACAGGTGATACTTCAAAAGTTTAGTTTTTTGTTATCGATTTCAGTAATGGTTTGACAGATAATAGTATGTTTTCACCGTTTTGTAAAACATCACGTATGGGAAGTATTATAAACTAGAAAAGAGGAAATTGTTAACAGTGATATATCGTAGCCTGTCTTTCAATAGTACAAACTGATTTACTTTTCCTTGGGGGCTTATGGAATTAGTTTGTTTGCAATGGAATTCTCTTCTGTGGTATACGAGGGGCATTCATTGTATAATGTCGACCGGATAGTTGTTTTAAATATTGAAGAAAGTTTTGAAGGTTAGACGAATTTCTGTTAGATGGATCCCCCGCCTCTTAAGTGAAGACCAGAAAAGTCAGCGTGTTTTGATAGCCCGTAAATTGTTGAAAACATATCCAAAATGTAATCGAAGAGCATTTTCGAACGTAGTGACAGGCAATGAAACTGGGTTATGAACCTACCAGGAAAACAAGTAACACAATATGGACAACGAAAAGTACAAGAAGACCATCTGTAGCCAAACGAACCATCAGTGTGAAAAGAGTGATGTATGCTATTTTCTTTAATAGTCGCGGGTAAACGGTGCAAGTGGCGATCCCTCGGGGTAAATCAGTAACATGCACTATGTATAGGGAGCTTGTTATGAAGAAACTTGAAAAGTGTATTAGAAAACACCGACCAGCCCTTGGGTTTTCACGCATGGAACTGTTACACTATTATGCTCCTGCTCATAAGTCGGCGGTGGTTCCAAGTTTTTGCAAGACAAGAATGTGACCCCCCATCCCCCATATTCACCGGACCTGGCCACGTGCGACTTCTTTTTGCTCCCACGGAAGAAGAAACATTTAGAGGGCCGCAGATTTCGCTCACGGAACGCTATTGGTTCTGCATATTCCAGTATCTCGAGGGTGTCCTTAAAAAGGACTAGCCAGCGCTTTCAGGAAGTGGGTGAACCGGTTAAAATTGTGTATTTATGTGGAACGGGAATACTTTGAAGGATTAAAATAAAAAAATATTGTGGATATAATCGTTATGCCGTATTTTGTAGTGATAGTTGCATGACATAATGATTGCCCCTCGTATTTCACGATACACCACTGTCAACGGTGTTCTATTGCTAAATTATATAAAGATTAAGTCAATTAGTTCAACAAATGAATGTTTTATGAGGGTCGTCTAATAACTAGTGTGTGCATCAACCAAATACATGTGCATATGTGCGTGTGTGTGTGTGTGTGCGTGCGTGCGTGAAACAGATTTCAGCCTCGTGATTAAATGTAAAATATATTAACAGCGTAAGACTTAATTTTCTTTTTTAAAAAAACACTGTGTTTTAAATGAAATTGTTTAGATCTAATTTATTAATTCACTGAAGAATCAATGCATTTATATGAAGCGTTGATAATACGTAATGGGTAATTAAATAACATACCTTACAGCATGATAGCTTTGGCAACACGCTATTGAACTCTGGACATTATGACATGTATTTATAATATACCTATTCTCAGTTATTAAACATAGATCACATCCCAATCCCATTCATTACTTGATGTGATGCGTTTACACGTCCATATCAATACGTCACGACGTAGTACTGTGTTTACACGTCCATATCAATACGTCACGACGTAGTACTGTGTTTACACGTCCATATCAATACGTCACGACGTAGTACTGTGTTTACACGTCCATATCAATACGTCACGACGTAGTACCTGTGTAAAACTCTATTAACAATTAGAAACATATTCTGCTTTAGAATTAATTTTAAAACATCCTTAATGTGTTGAAAAATCCATATTAAAACACTCTGAAATAAATTCTGAAAAGGGTATCCCCTGGAAGCAACAAACATAAACAAGAGAGAAAAGTAATAGACTCGGTTTTATGAATGGTAACAAAAGTTGCAACACCTTCCATGCCCTCGAGCACCGGCTTAATCGGTATTATACCCGAAAGCCACAAAGATGTATCGCAACATATTAATTTGTCTGCTACTACTCCAACAAAAATGTGTTTTCACGGGAAAAGTCCTACCAAAAGATATTTTAACTATAAAATAGTTATTTCTTAACAGTTTTTCAAATCTAAGGTATTTTAATTTACCTCTAAAACTACAGGTTATGATATCGCTCACGGGAAAAGTTTTTCAAATCTAAGGTATTTTAATTTACCTCTAAAACTACAGGTTATGAGATCGCTCACGGGAAAAGTTCTACCAAAAGATATTTTAACTATAAAATAGTTATTTCTTAACAGTTTTTCAAATCTAAGGTATTTTAATTTACCTCTAAAACTACAGGTTATGAGATCGCTCACATGACAAACTATCGTAACCATTCAGATTGCAGATCGTGGCATCGTGGCACCAGTTAGAGCGTCGTCTACTATGTGTCTACTGAACCGAAGGTTCAGGGTTCGAGCCTTATATAACGAAACACTTTTTAAACCATACAATGTCAAGATATTTAAAAAAATATTATACGAAACTATTACGGAATACATCTGATTGATTCCGACAATTTGGCATTTGAGGACTCTGTTATACCCAGTAAAAGTCATTTGGTGGAGCAGGCACGCGATTAAAGCATACCGGTATTTGCCGTTTGTTTTAAAGATTTTTCAATAATATTTGTACCAAAACCTGAAATGTTTTTATCATTAAGTGTTTGGGTATGTTATACATGTTATTGTGATTTCATTCATTTAGTCATATTCACTCTCGTTGATATATGTTTTCTTACACTGAGTTTACGTTGTTTTTTGTTTCTTTTTAGTGTAAATAGTTCTTTTAGGTAGATGGTTAGTTTTTATCTATTTCGCGACTTGAATTTTACGTTGATTGATTAGTTGCTAGGGTTTATGTTGATATTTGTTTCCATACATTTCATAGACTGGGTTATTCACGATGATTTATTACATTTATTTTCATCCATGTCGTGCCTAGGGAATTAATAGGGATGTACTAGTTTGGCCAAGTGAATGGTGTTTTATGTTGATTTTTCGTTGTCAGTCATGTTGTTAATTTGAAGATATTTGTATGTTAGTATTTGCTATCTATAGTTTACTACAATCACCAGCAACTGACATGGATATGATTAACTTAGTCTCTGGTGAGTTAAATAATTTATTTCTTTATCGAAAGTACTGTTTCCAATCGTTCTAAACCCTGGTTGAAATAGTCGAAACCTAAATTGTTTAGTGTATAGTTTGCAGCATGTTGCTACGGATGAGGTGATTTTGGGTGGTAGGCCCCCAATTCATCAAAGCGGATGTATTAGTACAGTAGTTATAGAGGAAGTGTAGAAAGCGAGGCTATGGTCCACTCAGGGACTTCACATGCACAACTTTGATAGGAAAGAGCAATCATTTCTGGGGAAAAAATGACAAAATATATGAAATTATTCTTGTATCGAAACAGCATGTAAGTCATAATGTCGACATTTTATTTGTGCTCGATTACAAGTTTTCCCCTTTTGGCGCGTTTCTTGGGTATATATTCTTTTTCGCTTGAGGAGTTGTATTTGGGTAGCTAACTATATTGTGTGCCCTCCCACCTACCCTTCGTTAATATGTATTGCTTACTACATGTATTTGTTATTATAAATCTGTTTGCTATGAAATGGTATATCTTTATACAGTATGAGTCTTTTTACATAATTGTTTTATGTATGTATAGTTATCTCCATGCATGTATACATATCTCCTATTTTTGGAAAAAATATTTTACATTTGTTTTAAAGGAAGGTATTAGTCTTTTTCAGAAGTATTCCTTCCATCACTGGTTCCTGTACCTGGAGGACATTTCCCTTCTAACGATTGGACTTGATCAGATCAGAACATGTTCTTTTTGAAATGCTGCGTGTATTAACCGCCTGAATACATATGCCTATTACCTAAGATTGTTTCTGTGGTTTCTACATGCTTGAAGATAAGAGAATAATTGATTTACTAACCACATTAAGAGTGAGTAAGTACATTTGTTCAGGAGAATGTTTATTGGTATGACAATCGGGAAAGTGAAATTGTGCGCATCCGTTTAAACCTTATTTGTTTTGCCACTGACCGGTTCAAGGCTGTACCCGAACTATATTGTTAACCGTTTATGTATGTAGTATTTGCAATCAACTGTTATTCATTCCGATCTTTAGAGATCGCTGAGCCCGATATTTACCGATATCGGTGGTACATTCTCAAATACTTTTGGTTTCTTACTTGAATTTCGAATAGGTGGTTCCACAACTCCAGCCTTTAAAGGTTCTGAGTATTGTTTAATGACCTTTAGGATATTAATTTAATCTTTTGACTGTTACCTGTGATACGCAGGTTTCTTAACCTCTGCTCCCAGGTAAATTCCATTTTGTTTATTTCGCCCATTGTTTTCTCGCTCAGGGCAACGCGTTTTGTTAGAAACTGGGACCATACGCCGCTGGCCATGGAATGGTGTGAAAATACCGCATTGAAGGTTCCATGTTCACCGTCATATGCATACCATATTCGGGATGGCTTAAATTCATGTACTATTGTCATTTTAAATATTGAGTTCAACTCAACCCGGGGCTAGAGGGCGTGAACGGTAGCAAGCACTTTTCACTGCTGTTCACGAACAGTCTCAGTCAAACCGAGACTGCAATATTTTTTGTATTTATTGTGTTCGACGATTTCCAAATATCTCCTTTCATATCTGTTTCTCTCCTTGCTTTCAAATGCTTATAATTCGTTATATCGCTAGTACCCAAGTTTCCTGACGTTATCTGTCACAACTTCACAAGAAGCCAAACAACAGAGCTGCTAAAAAATAAGTTTCATTTTGAATTGATGTTTTTAAATTGTATTTCGACTTAAAAAGAATAAAACATCGTCAGACTGATAGAATCGTTTTCAATTTTATTTTGTGTTCTCTTTGTCAGATTAGAAACTAAGTCAAAGAGTTATTTATGAAAGACAAATAAACATAAATTGGCACATTTGATCAGCACCTGTAGCTATATGCAAATGAGGTCATTTGGTTGTTTCTAACGCAAATGAGGTCATTTGGTTGTAACAGTTTATAACCTTTACCACATAACTTTCACGAATAATGTAGTCTAGATCATCTGCGACGCCTGCTTGTTTTCAAGACAAACGTCTAGAACAGTCCTCTTGAGTTTGATTTTTGCCGATAAACTTGTTATGTTTCTGATTGTCTGAGACAGGAACACCTGCTATCCAAGATATACAGAAAGGCAGAAAAACAATACATTTATTAATAAACAAATATAAACAAAGAGTGAAACTTTATTATTATATATCATTATTATATCGACGAACTAAATGCGGATGGTCAGAAATACTTTAATAAAAAAATAATAATTACGGTCACCTGCTTCCAGTTTCAAATCTGTTACTGCACAAATAAAACGGTCAAGACGTTTGTATAAACAATCAAGCGTCAAAAATGATCAAAACAATGAGAAGGTTTCTGGACGATTGACTCATCATTGTCAATGTAATCTTTCATCGTTCAATTTCTTTCCTTTTGTGTTCACCCCGTGTGGTTCCAGGGCAAGCGTAGAACCACTGACTTTCCCGGAAGAGGGATAACATGCCCCCGAATTCATGGTAATTTTTTAAAGATTTTGTCGTGTTTATTAAAGGTCTATGTCATCATCACTGTATTGTTTCAAGTGCTACTAGCTAGGGACCAAACCCCAGGTTTTAGGGCCCAATCTCAAATGTGTGTTTCATATTTCTCATATGTTTAAAAGGATCCCCAAAGGTTTGTGAATCCCAACTATAAATAAATACTGCAAAGGTTATCCGTTGGAAGCAACAAACACAAAAAAGAGAGAAAAGTAGCGGACTCGGCTTTATTGAGTCTGTTCATGAGAGGTAATTATAAGATACAACACCTCTCACGCCTCTTAGCACCGTCTTCAGCGATATTCTACTTTAAAGCAACACAGAATGGGCTTAATGATCCCAAAGGACCAGTAAATAATAACTCTACTAAATTGTAAAACACTACTGATTAAAACTGCCGATTTCTGGAATAGTTCAATAAAAATATTTGTTTAGCTTATCGCTTATTTTCGTTTACCATATTAGGTATAATGATATTTTATACATTTCTTAAAAGAGTCCCCAAAGGTTCGTGAATCCCTAAGTGTATTTTTAGGTTCAGAAAATAACTAAAAATGTTAATTTCTGTAATAAACATATATTTTAAATGCTTATTCATTATTTTATTTATTATTATGAAATGTCAGAATATCCCTAATCCGGTGTGATGGTACCTTTCATGTAATTCATTAATTTAAATCAATCAATCAATCAATCAACCAATCAATCAATGAATAAAGGGATACAGGTGGGTATTTTGCACAAAAAAAAAGGAAAAGAAGAAGAACTAAAACTGCTGATTTCTGCAATAATTCAATAAAAACATATTTATATTACCGGTAAGTTTCCTTTATGACTGTGTTTTTGTTTAAATCCTTTTATAAGAAGGGTACTTTAGATATAAGCCATATTTGGTGCCGTCTAGCAAGTAACATGACAGTTGTGGCCTGTACATGTATGGGTGTGTGAATATTGAAACCTGTTGTGTATATGTTCTGTACAAATATGTAGATGTGGTCTTACGTGTAACATGACATGTATGGCCTGAATCTGTGTGGGAATGTGTAATTTAAAGCCCGCTACTCTAAGTTCTTTACAATGGGTGGGTGTGTACTTACTTGAAACATTACAGTTATGACTTGTATCTGTATGAGTGTGAGCTACTTGAAGCCTTCTGTTTCTATATGTTCGTCTGTACAATTGAGTGGGTATGGTCTTACGTGTAACATTACAGGTATGGTCTGTATGTGTATGATTGTGAGCCTCTTGAAGCCTTTTGACTATATGTTCGTTTGTACAATATGTGGGTGTATATTTACATGTATGGTATGACCTTTATCATTTTGAGTGTGAGTGGCTTAAAGCATACTGACACTATGTGGGTGTATACTTAAGTGTCACATGACAGGTATGGATTGTATCTATATGAATGTTGGTGGCTTTAATCTCACTGTATCAATGTTCTGTACAATATGTGGTGTAACATGATAGGTATGGCCTAAATCTGTATGAGTATTGGCTATTTGAAGACTTCTGAAGCCATGCTCTGTACAATACATGGGTGTATACGTATGTGTAATTTGACACGTATTGCCTACATGTGTATGAGTATTGTCAGCTTGAAGCATTCTGACTCTATGTTCCATACAAAACTTGGATGTAGGATTACATGTAACCTGACAGGACTGGCATGTATGGTCTGTATATAAATGTGGGTAACTTGAAGCCCATTGTCTCAGTGTTGTGTCCAATGTGGGATTGTGATCTTACTTGTAGCATGACAGGAAAGGCCGGCATCTGTATGAGTGTGGTCAACTTGAAGCATTCTGAATCTACAAGTATGTTCTTTACAATACGTGGGTATATACTTAAATGTAACACGACTATAATGGCATGTATCTGTATGAGTGTAGGTAGGTTCTGTACAATATGTGAGTGTATACTTAAGTGTAACATAACATGTATGGGCTGTATCTGTTTGGGTGTGGGCAGCTTGAAACCTTTTGCATCTATGTTCCCTACAATATATGGCTAAATACTTAAGTGTAACATGACAGGTATGACCTGTATCTGTATGGGTGTGGCTAGCTTGAAGCCCGCTGACTCTACCGCTGTGTACAATACGTGTGTGTGCGCAACTTGAAGCCTTATGCATCTATGTTCTTTGTATGTGTTAACATGACATGTATGGCGTGTATCTTTTTGGGTGTGGGCAAACTTGAAGCCTCTTTGTTTCATACACTATGTGTCAACTGATAGGTATGGCCTATATCTGTTTGAGTTATGGCAACTTGAAGCCCTCGCTCTCTATGTTCCTTTGAACACTATGTGGGTATATACTTTCTTGTAAAAAGACAGATATGGCCAGTATTTGAAGGAGTGTGGGTAATTTGAAGCACACTGCCTCTACGTTGTGTACCATACGTAGGTATGGGCAACTTGAAGCTTTCTGCATCTAATTAATACGTAGGTATTCTTACATGTTGACATGACATGTATGGCTGTTTGTGTGACTTGAAGACACTGCTTCTGTGTTCCGTGCAATGCATGGGGTATATCCGTACATGTAACACGAATGGTAATAACCTATATCTGTATGGGTGTGGGTAATTTGAGCCACCTTCCTCTATGTTCTGAACACTCTTACGTGTTACATAAGTATGGCATGTATTAGGCTGTATGGGTGTGGACAACTTAAAGCCAGCTTCCTATGTTCTGTAAATATGCGGGTGAATACTTACATCAATCTGGAAGAATGACTTTAATATGCTAAATAGGAGTCTAATTAAGCCAAAAACAAAATAAAACATGTCTGTGTAAATCTTCTTTGGGTTAAGCCATAATTAAAAATATATTGCATTTTGAAATGTGCTAAGAATAGTAACATAATGACCTGTGACCTTGGGGACCCTTTTTCGATTTTCAAGTTAGACTACCAACTACTATCACATAAAGTTTGGTGCATTTGTCCACACTGTCCACATCCGACCATTTTAGTCCCTAGCTATACTTCCGTGGTGGCAGAAAACAGAGATCATGGAGTGCTTCAAAATAAATTTCATATTATATCTGCATATTTTTAAATGGAGGGTGGGGCCTGAAATGTTCATTTTCGATTGTGTGCCATATACCCATTGTTTTGTTACCTGAGTTTGTTCCTTTTTGAAGTTTTCTTATGTTAGTACTATTGTGACCTGGCTTTTTAATCAATAACAACAAATGTCCGTCCGGTTAAGTTTCACTAATTGACTAGAAAAAAAGGCATACAAATTGCAAGTTTTGTTGTTTAAAGTGCGGCTTTCTGTGAATGATATATTTCCTGTTGTTTCCCCTTGAATTCAGACAGTTGTTTCTGGGAAACGTTGATGATCCAGATGGGCCTTCGAGGATTAACGTCACAAGAATAATGAATTAGCTGCAATATCTTTCACTAATACTGCTTAATGCGACAAAACGTGACCGTGGCTGATCTAATGGAACCAAATAATAAAGACGATATAATACACTATAGCATCATTAAGTGGCGACATGTGTTCTCGTAACAGATTGGCCAATGGCGTATATCAAAAATATATGTGAAAAGCAGTGACAGTATTGAAGATGTGTCTTTGCTAATACATATATCGTGTCATGACGCTTCAACAGGACTTTAAATTGCCATTAAGTGTTGTCATTTTGTGTAGCTAATGACAGAATAGTGTCATTAAGTGTCGTCAGTTTATGTAGCTAATAACTATATATTTTCGACATGAGTTGTCATTTTGTGTAGCTAATAAGGGCTATTACAAGTTATAGCCATAGTTATTGGGAGGGACCAAATGTTTCGTAAGCTAGATCTGCTATGGTATTTTCGTTTAATTGCGCATGCGCTGTCTATCTATTTCCTTTTATCCTGCTGAAGCACACATGAGGTCAGGTACTTTTTCATTTGAGTATACAACTGATTTTTCTCACTTTTATCTAGTTGACTTCTTATTTCTGTTTCTTATATCCTAATGCCCTGTTGTTATTCGGTATTTCACCATAATTTATTATCATGATGCCTTGAAATTAATCCGATTTTTGTATATATAGCTTTTGTCAGTTAAGGAATTTAATGTCTCGTTTTCTCGTTAGGGAGGCAAATCCACTTATTGCCTGTTGTTGTTTTGGTATTGTTGTTTGTTTGTTTTTATGATCAGTTTTGTTCACAGAATATTTTGATAATTCTGGACCGTATATCTGGTGTAGATATTTTAATGTATGTGTTAACTTTATATATTTGTTTAGTTCAATTGCTCGCGATATTTGCAGCTGACCTCATTATGATCAGGGAGGGTGTAGGTAATTAGACACCAAGCTGGCGCTGTGACCGAATACCTCACATTTATCAGTACACTTGTCCCAGTTAGGGCGTAATTGGCACTTGGCCATAAATCCGTGTACACGATTATTGAGTTTAAAGGGAGTACATTAGGCTTTTCATGGGGATCTAGGTGTCCGATTTAAAATCGACAAATATTAATATTTTCTATTCTACAGGCCAAAGCATAATTAATGAGCCAACAAATTATCACTTATTTGCAAAGAAATTCATTCTGCACAGTAATACGTGCTATCCTAGGTGACGCACCAGGCTTAATTTCAGCATTTTGTCTATGATTCCATCATAGCTAAATGGTATATTCAAAGTTTAGACATTAACAAATGGTTCTAACATCATATTTTGATTGATAAAAGTGTTTTATCATAAACTGGAACATTTTTGCAATTTTAGATGTTTCTAGAATAATCATGATGTGTCCCCTTTAATGTATTTGATTATAACAATTCACACTTTGGGATAACGTAACTTGCTTGCTTCAGAAATAACATCTTTCCTCAACATTAATTATACTTCTAGTCACCTTGTACGGTAAAAAGGTTTTCTCAAAATTACACAAATAATAAAATGCATATTAAATAATAATACATAAATGAAGAAATAGATATATAAACGATAAAAAAAAAAGATATATTAATAGTAAAATAACATAAATAAATAATAATAATAATAATAATAATAATAATAATAATAATAAATAAATACAAAAAAAAATAAAAATAAAAAAAATAAATAAAGGAAGAAATAAAAAAGAAAGAAAGAATATATTTAATCTGCACACAGTGTAATTTTGGGAAAAAGGCGGGATTGTGGAATTTATGCGTCTGACGTCGTACATTTGTTTTCAGAGTTAGGGTTTGAACGATATTACAGGAGCATCCGTGATTGCTTAGTACGTCAATTAAAATCGTTAGATCAAGTCATCTTTATCATGTGTCTGGTGGAACATGATTCATTGGACTAGTACTTTATCAGGTCATGGTATGCTCAAACTAGTATTCACATGTCGGCATCCTTTAGTTTTCTCACAAATGAATGACCTAGAATTAACACAGCCTAAAGGGGGACTATTATCCAGTTATTGGCGACATTTATACTCTGTTATAAATCAATAAATAAAAAAAAAATATAATAATAATAAATAAATCAATCAATAAATGAATCAATAAATAAATTAATGAATCACTTAATAAAATTTAAACTCTGTTATCTGCTTAAGTTCAAAGAGAAAATAAAATAAAAATAAAAATAAATAAAAAATAAATGAATAAAAAATACTAAAAATAACATATGAATAAATAAAGTCAAGTAGTAACTGCTATCTGTTGTCGGCATATTCAATTTCCTTCCCATTAAATAATAGAGTGGCTGACTATACAGAGTAAAGGCAGTGTAATGATATTTGATATGGGAGATATCTCTATACCAGGTGGTAAAATGAATCCGCGAGTGTATATATTGGCTGTCGATTTTTTTTTTGCAGAGGCAGTTAGTATTTTAGAATAACAAATTTCAGGTTATAGGTCGCCTACACTGTATTGCCTTCGTATAGGTTAACATCCTTATAGTATTTACCTAGATGTAGGTCATGAATATGTGACGAAGACGAAGAAGAAAGACGATACATATTTAAATAGATAATCAAAGCAGTAATTATTTAATAAATACAGACTTGCTTGTAGCTTTAGCTGTCATAAACTTATACATATATAATTCGAGCTACGGATAATATTACATAACCGGGAAATGGTACAGTATGTGTTAGTATAAAAACATAACTTATGAAAGTCAGTAATAAGTTTTTTTTATTTAGTTTCATAATTTGTGTGTAAAAAAAAAAAAAAAAGTTGTAGGGAATGAAATAAAATAAAATAAATAAATAAACACAGTAAATAATAATAACCATTTAAAAAATAAATAAAATAAATACCTAACTAAATAAAAACAATTATCCATCACCGATTACGATAAACAATCCATAAATACTTAAAGTTTAATAGACGTACAATGAATGGACACACAATAATAATAATCATAATAATAATAAAAATAAATATTTTTAATGAATAATAATAATACGGTTACTACTTATAGCGTTAATAATAATACCAATATCAGTAATAATAATAGCTTTGCTCATTATTATTATAAAAATAATACCATAATTAAAGGGAGATTTAAATTACTTTAAATAATACCCAATATGTTAGAAACTCGTTACTGATTATAATTGTATTCTGTTTCATGTACCGAGCTTGCCAAGCGTGTGCTATCTGGGCAGGAAAGTGATGGGCCAGTGTAAGAACAGGCTATAAGTAGGTGTTGCTAGATGTCCGGACCTTACTGCCGTTCACAAGCTACAGAGAGTGCGAAGTGAATCATCAGCTGATGTACTGGTTAGCGGCGCCGCCAAAACAGCGTTCAATGAATCAGCTCCGGTAATGTAGTAGTAGAGCCCGCATGACTTCTTCCAATCTAATTTTTGACTGGACGGCCTGCATTGTAACCAGGGTTCTCATGTTTGGCCTATCGGCAAAACTCTCAGTAATATCGATGTTCAAGTACGATATTAAATGTGTATATTACCCTTTTACGATGTTATCGTATTAAACGAGGAGTTTAGGACTGGCCCCATCTCAGTAATAGGTGCAAGAATGGGTTTATCTGGAACACAATATTCAATCAGCTGATCTTCATATTAAGCCACTTTCACTAATGTTTTTCCCGATTGCCCTGGTTAAGAAATTGAAATGCGATTTGAAACGCTTGTTTTATGGATGAATGAATTTAAATTTGAGGGATAAGCCTGATAACACAGTTGTTGTTGTCGCTATTAATTACGTGGGCCATGTGCCATTAACATATTTGGTCATATAGAGTTCCTTTTGCGGATGGGAAGTCTGACCCGTACTGTATGGTTGATTCCATTTCATGATACCGACTAGTCTTTTAGAATGGGGGCGGCATTAACCTCCTGTCTTTACATCTAAGCGGTCATAATGCGTTATTCAGTATTGACACTTATTACGAGTCTACTATCACTCATTAAACTGGTATACAATTATTTTTCTTCTATATCATAATGGGGGATAGACTTGCCGGAGACACCTGGTAATTTATCTAATTATTTATCAATACGCCACTGTTAATACTCTATACAACTGTATACATAAATGTCGCTTAATTTAATTATTTGCAGGATCATATGCAGGTTGTTACCGAAAGAGTATTTTACATTGGTCAGCGTGTCGTGTGGTGAGCGGTGCCCCGCTCCCCGTTTACGACTAGCCGACATAGGAGTTTGAACCTAGAGTCCGATGCATTTGATTGCACAGATATGGTGCTATATACTAGGATTATTTGCAAGCAAAGTCAGGGGATGACTAAAATCAGTCCAACCCACTCTAATTTTGGTTCATTTAACTGAGTTTTGCAGTTTGTTGTGCACAGTCAGACTAGCACTTGTAAAGTTGCTGCACTTCATTACAAGCGATATACCAGTTGTTACTTTATGGCGCCAGTACAAGAAATGTTCCTTTGCAAGTTATATAACGCGCATTCGTTTTGAATTATGGTAGGACGCGGCTCACGTTATGATATATCTATATATATATTTTATAATATACTGTACTGTATGCGAGTTACATATTCATACAATGATATATCCTCTTTTCTTCGGCAGTGAAGGATTCGCTTTTGCCAAAATCATTTTCTTTTGGCGATGGCAGTATCAAAATTTCTTTTGATTGCTGCTCTGTGGCATTATCAAATTTCATTTTGATCGCTGCCATATGGCCGTCAGCGAATCCTTCAATTCAGTGAAATCAAATTTAATGACAATTAGCAATGTTATAATTAGTAAATTTCAATGTAATACTGACCACTGTTCCCCAGGGTCGGGATTACAGCTTGAAAATTAAAGCCTTTTGGGGCTTATTGTTGGTGCATCATGCCCTGTTCGGTCGTGCACATTATTGTAAACATTACATAAGAAATAACGTTCAAGTGATTAAATGAAGAAACATTTTACATTAGCATTAGAGTTTTGAATAAACAATTTATTAAAGCCCTTTGAGGCTTCACTAAGGGCATACGGCTGTTGGGACATGCCCGCTTTTGTTTGAGCCTTTTGGGGCTTCATCTCTTGTTTAAGCCTATTGGGGCTTCTTTAAGGGTATCAGGCTTATGAGCCATGCCCTATTTTGTTATGCATGTTTAGGGCTGCCATTTAATATGTGTGTTGCCGGCAGCCCGCTATTTGGAGCCGCTCCCAATATTTGCCATACAATTAAATTAATGATAATATTTTCTTATGTGTTTGTCCGTTGGTGCCTTCCCAATAATAAGGGCTATTACTAGTTATAGCCATAGTTATTGGGAGGGACCAAATGTTTCGTAAGCTAAATCTGCTATGGTATTTTCGTTTAATTGCGCATGCGCTGTCTATTTCCTTTTATCCTGCTGAAGCACACATGAGGTCAGGTACTTTTTCATTTGAGTATACAACTGATTTTTCCCCATCCACCTCACCCTTTCGTTTTTAGTGAGGTTGATCTTTGTCATTCTCGTTAAATCAGTTGATCCACTACTTTTCAACACATTCCATCCGTTTCGGTTTTGTTGTTGGCCACAATTGTAAATCCTCCGTTAAGACAAAGATACTGCTGTTTTCGCATATCAGTTCAGGAACGTCCACGTTAAAAAACAATCGTGGATTCGAAAACACAACGATAAACCGGAGGCTCAGTAAGCGGTGCGGATCCAGAAGCAGAACGATATACTGATGAACGGTTTCGGCGCGGAGTTGACAGGAGAATGATATACCAGAATATCGATAATCGGTGCAGCTCCAGAAGCGGAACGATTTACTATAAGATCGGTGCGGCCCCAGAAGATTGGCCGAAAATTAACTGGGAGCCGCGCCCAATATTTGCCATACAATTAAATAAATGATAATATTTTCTTATGTGTTTTGTCCGTTGGTGCCTTCCCAATAATGACTGTATAGTCTCGTTAAGTGTCGTCAGTTTGTGTAGCTATTTACTGTATATTGTCGTTAATTGTCGTCAGTATTTCTTTTCGTTAATGTCTATCAATGATCGTAAGTCTGTGTCGCTAATGACTACATCGAGTATTGTTTTTTTAATGTCGTCAATTTTCAGCCTATTTAGTGTCATCAGTTTGTTTACCTTATGACTATATGTTTCTATTAAAGTGTCGTCAGTCTATCTAGCTATTGTAGAATATGCTTTACCATTTCGTTACAAAGTGTACAAAATATGATATTATTTTGCACCAATACATTCCCTACTAGTGAATTACTATATTTCATAGTCTTATAGAATCAGGTATATTATTTACCCTCCATTAAGTCTTGCAACAAATAACAAACAGCCACGGTTTATTTGTTTCTGAACATAGCACTAGTAAGTGCATAACAAACAGCCACGGTTTATTTGTTTCTGAACATAGCACTAGTAAGTGCTATGTTCGTTTCTGAACATAGCACTAGTAAGTGCTATGTTCATAGCACTAGTAAGTGCTATGTTCAGAAACAAATAAACCGTGGCTGTATATACACTATGTACTGTGCCATCACAGGCGACGACAGTACCATTGGTTAGCTATGAATCCAACATCTACTAGTACCTTATATGTCTCGCATACATTTCACACATCTCCTAGAATCAATTAGCAAACGGCGGACAATCTGGGGATCGTAATACAATTTAGTAGTATCAGTTACAATGAAATCCAATATCATTCGAGTAATCCTTTATTCATCAACAATTCTGCCCACCTATACAGCAGGACACTTTCAGTATCAACACGGTTTGCTGTTTGCTATTGTGTTCACCTCTGCTATAAGTCGATATAAAACAAGCTCGTAAAAATAATATTACATCATCTAAATGTATCAGTGCATCTGTTTCCGGATTTATAAATACAATTGCATGAGCTTCATAAACTTAATGCAATTAAATACGTATGTATGTATTGCTGTTTTTACATTAGTTCATTTAAAAACACCTGTACCTGTATGTTGCCTTTCCATAAATCTTACATTTGTGTAAAATTGTATTTGAAACACATTTATAAAAAACAGTTATGATATAGACAGGTGATACTTCATTTTAATTTCAGTGTTTTTTCTATCGACTTCCAGATAATGGTCTTCCTTCACTGTTCTTTATTAATTCAAGTATATGGGGAGTACTGAAAAAGAGAAATTGTTTACAGTGATGTATCGTAACGTGTCGTTCCCATAGTACACATGCTTTCACTCTCCCCTTCGGGCTCATGGAATTAGTTTGTTTGCAATGAATTTTCACCAGTAATCCAATACACGATACATCACTGTCAACCGTATTCTATTGCTAAATTATATAACGATTTTTAGATATCAAATAAAGTCAATCAATTAGTTCAACATGCGCATGTTTTATGAGTGTCATTCAATTAGTTCAACATGCGCAAGTTTTATGAGTGTCATTCAATTAGTTCAACATGCGCATGTTTTAAGAGGGTCATTCAATAAATATAATATGCATCGGCTACATAAAGTCAATTAATACAAGTAGGGCAGGTTCCCGGATTCCTATGTATCCTTCCCCTCTCTCTGGGGCGGCTCTAAATAACCTGTACTGTGTTGATGAGCCGTTAAACAACATTCAATTCAATTAATACAAATGTAGTGTGCTCATCGTTGTTATTGATATATTATTTGGCGTCACATTTAATGAAATAGCTAAAGGGACAGCCTAAAATACGGAAAAATAAATATAATTGTATACATTTTTATACTTTCAAAGAAGGCTGATCTTAGATACGAAATAAATAGGGATTCAAAACTCTTTTTACAGGTCACGTCTGAAGGAGCAGGAATACGAATATAAAAAAAATACCGGTATTTGTTGCTTGTTTGATATATTATTCTAGAATATTTGTAACAATAACAATGATGTATGTTTGATATGTTTTCTGTCATTAAGTGTTTGAGTATGGTTTACAATTGTTTCCTTTCATTTAGTCACATTCATGTTTGCTGTTAGGTGTTTTCTAACACTATTAGACCGTGAGCCATACACTTTTTTGTTACCATCTCAAGGGACAAATTCTTACTAGTACCATGTTATTGAGTACCTTGTAGAGAAACAAAAAATCCATGATAGCAGTGTGAACAGGGTAGCTGATTCCTGTTATCAGAGTTATCTCCCCCTTTTAAGCAAAAATATTGTTTCTTTAAAAAAATCGATTTCGCTGAAACTAGAAGAGCTACAGGTCTAATATTTTGCATGTATTATACATTTAGGGTCCTCTACCAAGTATTTATAAAATGGTGACCCCAAGGTGAAATCTGACCCAGCCCCGGGGGTAACATTTTTTCATACAGTTATATAGGAAATCTTTAAAAAAAAAAAATCTCTAAAACTGTAAGAGCTAGAGGTCCCATATTATGCATGAAGCATAAACTTATGGTCCACTAGCCAGTATGTTAAAATTTTGACCCTGGGGTCATATCTGGCTCCGCCCCAGGGGTCATATATTTACATAGAGCCATATAGAAACATCTTTAAAATCTCTTCTTTAAAAAAAACAAGAGCCAGATGTCTACTATTTTGCATATTGTACAAGCTTATGGTTCTCTACCACTTTTGTTCAAATCGTGACTCTGTGTCCAACTATGGCCCGGTTCTGGGGTTATTGAATTGAATTGAATTGGGTTTTAAGGCGCACCAACACATGAAAGGTTATATGGCGCCTAAAAGGCATGAACATACCAGGCTCATCCTCCATGTACATCGAGATAAAATATGGAGAATGGGCCTAGGACCTTCTCACCCTGAACTGCAGAGTTGCTGCAAATTCTATTGTAGACACTCCTTTTACACTGGAGCCACGTTTATTGTTTTTCTGCCACTGCTCTTAATGATGCGAGCGAGATGGCACCTGAAACAATGCAGGGGTCATGATGAAGACCTTTAATGAACATGAACAAAAAATGACAAAATGGGGGTCTGGGGTTAAAGTTTTACAAAGAGTTATATAGGGAAGTCCATAAAAAATAATTTCTGATACTACAAGAGCTAAAGGTCTCATACGATGCATGTAGCATAAGAGTATCGATCTCTTCCAATTTATTTTGTTCAAATGGTGATATTATGGTCAAGTTTCGCCCGGTACCGGGGGTCACATATTTACATAGAGTTATGTAGGATCTTCTCTGAAACTACAAGAGCTAGAGGTGTAATAAGCTACATGTCGCTTAAGATTATTGTCCTGTACCAAATAATTTAAATGGTGTCCCTTTAATCAAGCCTGGAATCAAATTTGGCCCTGTCCCGGTGGTCACACTTTAACATTGAATTATATAGGAAAACATATACAAACAGCTTCTCTGATACTTCAGCTTATGATACTCTACCTAGTTTGTTCAAATGGCGACAATGGGGTCAAATATGGCCACCACAGGGGTCACAGTTTTACAGGTTTATATAAAGAATTTGTTGTTGTTTCTTAAAACATGAGAGCACTTTGAGACAAGGCGAGTGTGTCTCTTGTTTATGGCTTGAAGTTGTACACTTTTCATAAAATCACTGTAAAAGTTTTATTGAATAAATCCACGAACTAAAAATCACAAAGTAGACCACTGCATTTTCGACAAATTGCAAAAAAAAAAAAGAAAAAAAAAAGGCGTTTTACGGTTTAACTGTTGATTTTTAGGTTTTTGTTATACACATTTTAAAATAACCCGCCAAATTACGACAAAATTACACTACAAAAACAGTTTATCAAACTCTATCCAGGTGTTCATCTCATATAATAATGCATATGTGTCGCTTAAAAGTGTATGTTTATTCATGGGTTTTTGTAATATCCGTAATTAAATAATTGTAAAATGAATTATCCATTATTTTTTTTGTCTGGCTGGTTAAAGCTTTTTATATTGTATCTATAGAGTTTTGATTTTTTGATGTAAGCTATGTATATACCTCGTGGTCAGTAGGTTTAGAAACGATGTACATAGGTTGTAAAATGTGGCTGTTGTTGGCGGGATAGCTACTTTAACTGCAGTAGCACCTGTATGTCGGATATAGCTTTTAGAGTAAACATCAGTAAACTAACCGTGATCACTAAATGTAAAATGTAATCTATCTCGATGCACTGGGGTACCGATTCTTATCTGGAAGCGTTTAAACTTTTTTTTATTTATTATATCTTATATTATATATGTTATATTGTCACATTAAGTTATATTATTTAAATCGGATAATATGTACTGCGTATTCTTAATTGTCCTGTTTTTTATCCCAAGGCTTTAATTGCCCAAAATTATCAAAACAGCAATGAGCTGGGCATATATAAGGTTTGCAGGCACATTGCAACTCGACATACATGAACTTGATGCTAACTTGCTAGATACGAGATACCGTTGTGAACCCAGCTTTCTTGGATATAACATTTATGACGGATTAACATTTTTAGTTGTATTTATTTTAAATGCAGGTCATCCTGCTTGAGCTGATACAGCCTGTTGATGCAGTGGATAGGCACGGGGGCTTTAAATTCAGAGGACCTGGTTCAAGCACCACCGGAGCCAGTGAATTTTGTCGGTGTGTTCTTGGGCAAGACACTTTTACCCTCATCCGTCGGATGGGGACGTAAACCAGGCGATTCCCGTGTATAGCTTGTTTTTTTTCTCCCATCATGTTAAAAGAAACATAGGTGTCTATTCGTCAGATAGGGCAGGTTCCATACAACCCCCCCCCCCCCCCCCCCCCCACCCCACACACACACACTTTCTCTCTCTACATTGGCAATACACCTTCTTTTTTAGGTAATAATCAGTCCACTTTGCTGCGCATGCGCAAAAGTAGAGTTGATGCTTACTATCCTAGGTTAATTACATATCTAAATCAAGTACGGAGAAACATCACAACCTATGTTTAAATACATATCCTAAGCAGGTGATATTTGTAACAACTGCACCAATACTAAACAAATAGTTGCCATGGTAAGTAGTTAGTACAGTGATCACCCTAAAGATATTTCTTCGTCGACGCCGTGTGGTTCCCGGGCAAGAATATGACCACTGCATATCCAGGCATAGGGATAACATTTTCCCGAATTCATGTTAATTTTGTCATTGTTTGTTCATTATTTTCATCATGAAACCTGTATTGTTTCAGGTGATACTTCAGTGGTGGCAGTGATCGTGGCTCCAGCGAAAAATGGAGTGTTTACCTAGAGAATTTGCAGCAACTCTGCAGTTCTGCAGGTAAGAAGGTTCTAGGTACATTTCTGCAAATTTTTATCTAGATTTTATATATCGTGAGCCGGGTCGAATGTTCATTCCTGTTGGCGCCATATAACATGTTTGTATTGGGTGCGCCTTAAAACCCCAATTCAAATCAATTCATCTTCGTCGATTCTTTTTTCAGTAACACAAAAATGAGTTCGTGCAAATGCATATACTACTATTTTTACATTTCATATGCAGAATTCTTCATTGTGTTGTATATGGGTGGGGGTAATTCAGGGTGTAAAAATCCTTAAAATATGCAAAAATTGTAATTAAAAAGTATTAAAAATAGACAACTTTTAAGATTTTGCGTTGCAATATGCAATGGTAAATTCATGTATTTATGTGTAATTACATAATCCAAATGTGTAAATCATAATAAGTCAATGCCAAGACATACAACTAAAAAAGACTTTTGTTAAAAAAAAAACACGTTAAACCGCACATTTCCTTTATTTTAGAATCCTTTGGACTATGTGTCATCTGTGCAATATATATAGTAATATATCAGAACATGTTAATTACTATTGATGTTGCAGTTACTTTTGAGGAAGGCAAATTATACTTCCAGTTTGGCATGTTGTTTCAACTTATCAGGGTTATTGAACACATATGTGCAATTCCATGAACAGTGCTTAGTACTTAGATTTCATCAATATATTATAACAATCCCTTATTCATATTGTTATATTATTTAAATCATGTAGAAAGGTTGTAAATTACTGATTCTTACAAGTTTACACATATATTGTAAAAAAATATTAACTAAACTAAATGCATAAAAATGTGTCAATAGTGGGTGGGGTAAAATTGACTTCTAATTTGAAGCAAAATAGAGATTTTAAACTGGAATTCAATGCTAAAAAAGAGCTTATTTATGCTTTATGTAAATCAATGAATTGTAAACTTAAGTGCAATCTTTAAAAAGTGCATCAATAATTATTCACACAAGCATGGACATTCATAAATGAACATCAAAATCTTACATGAAAGCGCTACAATGATAACCTATTAATGTTCGATTTATTTTATATAAGCTACCTGTTCCAGATTGCTATCATGGAAAAATGTAATCTATATACATTGCTCTTTTTCAAAAAGTGATGGTAGAATTTGTCCCTTGAGTTGGTAACAATATCGAAAATTTTGGGTCCTGGCTCAAGGCCTATATGTTAATGTTAAACATGTTTTCTTTTTTTAAAAGCGGATTATTTTTCTATTTCGCGTCTTGGAATTGTATGTTGATTTAATTTTATTATTTGTTTTGATACTTAATTCCAAGCATATTATATGCTGGGTTATTCACGTTGATATATCGCTTCTCTTTTCATCCATTTCATGCCTATGGAATTAACATAGATATAATATGTTTATTTAGT